>OVAP01004101.1:0-15228 GCA_900406295.1 Aurinia saxatilis | reverse complement strand
CATGTAACGAAACGAAGAGGCAAAAACGATGGGTTCAAATAGCTTGAGTGGATATATTACAGGATCATCCGCGCAGGCAATCCTGAATATTGTGGACGGAGTATGTTTTATGGAAAGTTTTCTGAAAAATCTTGTATGAATTTTATATTATTTTCAATTGAGAGATTGAACGTTTTTAGTTAAGACTTATGGGCTTTATAGGCCTAATAATAATAATTTAATATGGGTCTATATAAGAAATAAGGCCCAATAAAGATCGTTGCAGGGTTGTATAAATAGATATCATAAGGTCGAAAGCCCTAATTCTGAGATTACGCACTCGTTTCAGCATCTTGCGGCCGTCAGAAGAAGAAGGAGCGAATCGAATCATGGGTAAATCCTCCCTTCTTGTATAGTTTATTGCTTACTCTTCACATTTCTAGCTCTAGCGTGGATCGAATCGAGTCCGTTTGGTTATATTGCTGTTGATCTGACCACCGTGAGTGTTTTTTTTTTTTTTTTNCCCCCGTGAGTTTTTTTTTTTTTTTTTTTTTGTGGGTTTCAGGAAAGGTTCACGGATCGTTGGCTCGTGCCGGTAAGGTGAGAGGACAGACCCCGAAGGTGGCGAAGCAAGACAAGAAGAAGAAGCCCAGAGGACGCGCTCACAAGCGTATGCAACACAATCGCCGTTTCGTTACCGCCGGTAATTTTTTCCTTCCTTACCTATAATACTAAGCATTTGGATTGGTTTTAGCATTGAGGAACTGAAACTCTTTACTTGATTGCAATATGAATTGTGATTACTCGAAAATGGAAGTATTAGTAATAATCTGCTTATTTGTTTGAATCATTTCCTCTTTTTTTTTCCTGATTATACTTTAATTGTGATTAGATTGGTCTTTATAATCATTTTGTATTATCAAATACAGTGTCCTATTGTTAAAGTTCTTGGTTTTTGCTATCAAATTATCACTTTGTTGTTACTCGAATGCTTATTAGCTAGAATCGTATTAAGGCGTTTTATTTGGCATTTTTGCAGTTGTTGGTTTCGGTAAGAAGAGAGGACCCAACTCTTCTGAGAAGTAGAAGACAGAGGATGCTTTCGTGAAAGCTTTTCAATGGCTATTTTGTAACTTTTTTCTTTGTTTCTAGCTATGTTTCTTTGCCATCCAACTTATATGTTTTGAATCCATGCTATGAAATACGACTTTTTACTTCGGATTTGATTCTCAAATTTATCTCAGTAGATAGAACTCATTATTTACCACTAGTCATCCGTTCCTGCAGAAGAATTGTCATCATGCATTGAACTTTCGTTGCATAAAGTATCTGATTACAAAGCCACTTCCTTTCCACAAAATGAAAGTTGTCAGATGGCGGTTGATGCTGTCTGAAATACAATTTTGTACACATACATTTTCAAGCTTCAGAGCAAACCTTAAAATTTTCAGCGCATTTGCCTTCAATCAGGTTTACTATATCAACTACTAATGTAGTGTCCTTGTTTCTGTAAAATATAAACCATAAATCGAACTTGAGAATAGGTTGCAACATAGTGCGGCTTCTGTTTGATTCGAAACTACCCCAATATGTTTTGTTCCTCTCATTGTTTGTGACCATAGCAATCCGTTTACACTGCATCTGCAACAAAGCTCTTTGCCTCTCTTACTGCAACAGTAACTTTTTACCTCTGGAGATTTTAGTACTGACACTTGAATGCTTGCAACTGAACGTCATGCTCGTTCATTGTTGTTAACATCTGGATGAATATGAAATTTTACTTGAATAACAGAAACTTCGTACTATCAAATTATGTCTGTTAGTACCTCTTTTAATACAGTTTCAGCCTGATCTGAGCTTCCTCAAAATGCTTGCCATTGAGATTGAACTCCCTATTTTCATGTTCCTCCCGAATAGTCAGTATCTGCAGAACATGCAGTTTTCATCAGACTTATCTGCTAATGATAAAACTTTTTATAAGAAAAGGCATAAAGGAAAGGGAATTTAATTGCATCGTCTGCTACTAACACCTATAATTCTGAGGGTTTGTGAACTTAGAAAGTTCCTTCTAACACATGTATAAGCTTATTGATGTTCAGCTTAATTGGAGATAACTACACCAGAGAAGCATGACCCTCCTGGATGGTTAGCAACTGCTGCTTTGATTCGGCTTTGCAATCTGAAAGTTCTTTATGGATGCTTCTTTGATAACCTGAAATCAGAACCATGATCAATTGCACAATAAAAGATTTTGTCAGTATAATACCATTTCCTTTTCAGTATTGATAATTTCCTGCTTCTCATCAGAGATGCATAGACGTTAGGGTATGGTACGTTTGGATTCAATCGATCGGCTTTATACAAATCCTCAGCATACTATTTGAGCATGGAGAAATTGATTCAGATCCTCTGAGAAAATTCTTTCAAGTGCCTTGACAATTCCAACTATTTATTTTCCGGCATCTCATCATATGGCAGACTATCTTTTTCTCTTTTGTCAACTGATAATCATAGGCATTAGGCAAACATGAGAGAATGTCGTAACATTATTTAAAGTACAAGTTTGAGCGTTGAACTGTTTTGTTGTTCTGAAACAAGCCTTCACAGCACAGACTTAGAAGTACTAAAGACACTCTGCCCTCTCCTTAATAGGACCACTCATCACATTGAACTTTTTTTGTGATAGAGTCATTTCCCAAATACAAAATGCCGTGGTTTCACGGCTTTCTGGAACCGTAACACCGCAGCCAAGCGATGAAGTCATCGTAAGTACTGGCCTCGACGAGTCTACGATTGAGTCATACAAGAAAGTTGAGTTAGGAAAGAGTAAGAGAATCCCTACACTCTATGTCCCATTTGTTTGAGTTTCTGACCAGAGATTTAGTTTCCTAAAATTCAGATTATAAATCTATGAGATTCCGATAGAATCTATAGAGCTCACATACTAAATATGAAACTACGTTATCTTTCCTTTTCTTCTCTGTTCATTTCTTTGTGTATATATGCATGTGTTATCACAAGGAAGTTTATTGTGTATTTATTTTCTTCTTCAAGGTACGTGAAGAAGACATAGTTTTTGCTCTTAGTGATCTCTCTTCTGCAACAACTAATTAACTAATTAGAACTTGAAAAACTACTCGAGGTTAGTCCGAGAATTTTTTTGTATTTCGATTCATGTAATTCATAGATGATAATTTACTTTAGCGTTCTTGTTTGTCTATAAAATTTTTATGTCTTGTCTAAAAAGCGGTTTAGCTTCATAGCTAAATCAAATTTGTCATTCACTTCCGTCTTTTTATCTCGTTTATGTTAAAGAAATGGCTGCCAAGAACGATGACTTCTCCGTCAAGAAAATCTCTCCAAAACTTGGTGGAGAAAGAGGAAGTCGAAACCATTGGGGTCTAACTTCTTCACATGATCTCGTCGAGCATATGAAGTTTCTTTACGTACATGTAATTAGCGCCACGGACAGCTCTGCCGCAAGACCTATAGGTTTCCCCATCGTTGAAATCACTCTCGGAAACTACACATCCTCTACAGAAAATCTACCAATTCAACCGAACTTGGTGTGGGACCAAGTTTTTGCTTTCGACACATCCATAGGCGATGTTTTGTCCATTACTGTCAAAGATGGTAATGAAAATCCCAGAACAGTGATCGGGAAGAAAAACTTCAAGCTGGCTTCGGATATTCCGATGCATCTTCCTCCTGATGCAACATTCGCGGCCCGATTGTACCCCATGAGGAATATCGAAACGGGTCATCACATGGATTTGCTGATGTCGATTTGGTTCAGCACACAAGCAGATTCCTTGTACAGAAAAGCTTGGTTTTCGGATTCGTATGATGTAAGTGGTAGTTGCATGGTAGACACGCGACCTCATTCTTACATGGCTCCAAGGCTTTGTTACGTTAGGATTACTATTCTTTCAGGTCATGAATTGATTGCTAGGGATAGGAGAAGGGTTCCTTTGGTTTACGTGAAAGCAACTCTCGGTAACTTTTCTGTGAAAACCGAGCCTGCTTCTGGTTCGAACCCGAATTGGAATAATAGAGATCTGATCTTGGTTGCATCAGATCCGTTTGAGGATACGGTGTACTTGGAACTAATGGACCGAGTTGATGAACAACACGAAGAATGCATAGGGAAATTAAGTAAGAAGCTCTCAGAGATGACTCCAATTAAAATTCCAGGAGGTTCTGCCTCGGCCTTTTCCTACGACATTGAACCACCTAACCTCGACCCTCCTGGTGATACGAGGCGATTCGCTAGTACCATCAGAATGAAACTTGCTCTTGATCAGTCTTATCATGTTTTTGATGAATGTATCCAATACTCCAGCGATTATCGAGCTTTTGCGAAAGGGTTATGGCCCGGTGTGCTTGGGAAATTAGAGATTGGGATTTTGAAAGCTACCGGTTTACAGACTTTGAAAGATTGGAGTGATGGAAGGACGAGTATGGATGCTTATGTTGTGGCTAAGTATGGGAACAAGTGGGCCAGAACTCGAACCGTGGTCAATAGTGTTTCACCGAAGTGGAATGAGCAGTACTCGTGGGATGTCTATGAGAAATGTACGACCGTGACACTAGGAATCTACGATAACTCTCAAATCGTGGATAGAAACAATGGCTCCAAAGATATTCCGATCGGTAAAGTGAGGATTCCACTTAACATTCTTAAATGGAACAGACTATACACGGGTTCGATTCCCATTTTGGGTTTGGGGAAACAAGGATTGAAGAAAAAGGGAGAGCTTGAGCTCGCTGTTCGTTGCACTTCCCTTGCAAAGCCGGATGTTATTGCTATGTCTCCTTTCCGTTGGATGTTACCAAAATCTCATTACAAAGTTCCACTGTCGTTGCTTCAGATCGAGGAGTTGCGGGGACAGGCAGTTCATTTGAATTGTTGGAACCTTGCGACAGCAAAACCACCATTGAGAAATGAAGTGGTGATGGATATGTTGAAGCCGGTGCATGGGAGTTTCAGTATGAGAAAATTGAAAGCTTGTTGGGAGAGGCTTAGGAGAGTGGTTGACAAGTTTTTGAGGGCTTATCGTTGGATGGATGCAAATGTCAGATCCACAACAGATTATACGCCCAAATTGGTTGCACTTGCTGTCATTGAAGTTGTTTTCGTCTGTTGGCTCTTTGATATTATATACTGCTTGGTGTTATGTCCGACTTTCTTAGAGATTTTGTTAGGTCTTTGGGGTATGATCATGGTCCGGAAGATGCTACCGATCATGAACTGGAGCTGGAGCTGGAGCTGGAGCTGGAGCCAAACTCATACTCCTCCTTTGACTCAAGTCGATTTGAGCCTTGCCAACCTTGTCTATCCCATCCTAGATGAGTTAGATGAGGAGTTTGACTCGTTTCCTTCCGGACAGACCGACATTCGTGTTTTGAGGATGAGGTACGATAGATTGAGGAAGGTGATGGAGAAAGTGACAACATTAATAAACGAATTTGATTCTCAGATGGAACGGGTCGAAGCGTTTTTGTCCTATCTTTACAATCCATTCGTTATGCTTTTGTTGCTGTTCTTCCTTTTCTTCCTCGTGTCCGCCGTTTACTATGCTCCGGCTTGCCTTTCCCTATTCCTTGAGTTTCACGCTCTTGTCACGCCTTTCATTCTCCGTTGGCTTAATTTCAGTTGCTGGCGTTGCGATTTACCGACCGGCATCCAAAACTTCTTCAGAAGATTGCCCACCCAGGAACATCTCATGTTCTAAATCTGAAGAAAATTTCATATTCATTATGTATTGTGTGGCTTGGTCTTTAAAAGGCCATATATAAGTATTCATTTTTGGGTTTAGTAACTATACGCATTATTTACTCTAATTCCAGACCTACTTTTTACTCCTCTACTTACAGAGTCGATCAATTGCTTTCAGTGTAATATATAAATGTTTTGATCTGGATATCCCATCTAATTGATGAATATAGATGCAAAAAAAGAGAGACATGGACCTTTAGTGATATCTAGATACTCCAGTTGTTGTGTACCTATCTAGAAGGTAATAAGATGGATTTAGAACATCAATAGATAACTTTCAGTGGAAGCTAGCTATTAATCCTTAAGAGCATAGCTTGAGCCTTTTAAGTTTGTTGTTGATGTTGTTGCTAAGGTTGATTTGTGTGCTCTGTTCAACTTGATATCACTTGTGCACATGCGTCTTGACTTTGTAATTTTGTGATTGTATGGCTGTAGGATTCTGAAAGATTTGAATAAGCTGATTAAGTAAGAAGTCCATGAATAAAGATTAAGGGAATTGACTGTGGACATTATTAGGGATTATATCCCACATCGGAAAAGGAAGGGATCACTAGTTATATATAACTAGATTGGGTCTCTCCACTAATTGTCAATTGGCTTTTAGCTGGAAGCCCAGCCCATGAAACTTAACAGACATGGCAAACAAAAAGGTAATAAAACATCAGCATCTCTCACAATATGCAATCCTTCCGCTCGAGCTCGAGCTGTATAATGTTCTTGATTGAGTTTGACTGTACAAAATGTTAACAATACAGGAAGGTGTAGCTGTACAACTAAATTTAGAGTCACATATCAATGCCTTTAAAAACAAACGAAAAGATGGATTAGATAAAAGATGTATCAACTTTCTAGCTGTGACTAACTTTTGTATTATCAGTAATAATAGGCACAACAAACTTTCAATATATCCAAACGTTCAAGGTCTTTTGGACATGAAAGCAATGTTTCAGTTGCTTGACGAGAGATCCCGACATCAGAGATACAGATGATGCGAAGCTTCTTCTTGATTTGAAAGGTGGAAGCATTCGGTTTGAGAATGTACATTTTGGTTATGTGCCGGAGAGAAAGATATTAGATGGAACTTCTGAATACCATATACCAATGCCAATCTCAAGACTTTGATGGTTTCAAAGTTCATCATGAAAGTCTCGGGCCGCAGCAGAACCTCTAGAAGCCTTGTCTTTGAGGTATTGTACAGCCATTGACGCATGGATTGCAGCACCGTAAGGAAGTACATCCTCGTTGATTCGATACAGCGGTGAATGTGGCGATGCATAACTTTTGGTCTCATCTTGCATTCCCAGGAAGGAGAAATGTCCCGGGATAGCTTCTGCATAGTAGGCGAAGTCTTCTCCTCCCATAACAGGTGATGCTTCCACAAAAGATTCTTCACCCAACAGATTTACAACAACGTTCTTGAATTGCTTGTATAAGTCCAAGTCATTCACGGTTGGTGGGAGTGGTTCAACACCCTCTGGTGCTAGGTTCACAGATGCGTTGCACTGGTGAACGGTTGCTTGCTTGGTAATAACCTATAATGAATCAAAAGTTGAAACCAAGGTTTGGTGTATATATGGAATAGCAATGGTACTCTAAAAGCCGCAATCTTGTTTAACACCTCTTCGATTCTCTGTTGAAGCTGAGTAAACCCTGTGAAGGCTCGGAGAGTTCCTCCTATGGTGACTGAATCAGGGATGACATTGAAGGCGTTACCTCCTTGAACCTTAGCTACAGTAACCACCTGCAGAATAAATCCGAATGAGTTCTATAAGAAAATGAAGACGAGGTTAGATGAAGTCTTAAGAGGAAGTAAGTAAGAAACCTTTGAATCCAAAGGGTCGGCTTCACGTGAAACCAGGTGTTGAAGACTGAGAACGATGCTTGAAGCTGCAACAACAGGGTCTATTGTATGCTGCGGAATGGCGGCATGACCTCCTTTCCCGGTTATAACAGCCTCGAAGGCTCCAGCTCCGGCCAGGAGAGAACCTGGACGTGATGCAGCTTTGCCAAAGGGTATCCGGCTGGAAAGATGTATCCCGAAGATAGCTTCGACGTGGTTCAACGCACCTTCTTCTATCATCTTCTTGGCTCCGCGCAAACCTTCCTCAGCTGGCTGGAAGATGAGGACCACAGTTCCCTAACAAGAAACAAAGAAACCATTGGTCTCTGTTTATAAACTAGTGTAGCTAATGAATGCAGAAAGTGCATAAGACCTGCAAGCCGTGGCGATGTAGGTGAAGAATCTTTGCAGCAGCAAGAAGCATAGTGACATGACCATCGTGTCCACAAGCGTGCATTTTACCAGCATTTTTACTCTTGTGCTCCCACTCTACACCTTCCTGAATTCCAAAATAAATTTCATTTTACAATAGTTTAATAAAATTGAATTACTAATCATAGATCTAAAATCGAAGAGAATTCTTGGAACATCACTAATCCCGATGCATTTCTTGATTCCCGGAAAGGTAACAATAAACACCAGATTCCACATTTTTTGAATTCTTATTTCCTACTTGGGTAATTTAACAAAAGGTAGTAGACCTGCATAGCTAAAGCATCCATATCGGCTCTGAGAGCAACGAACGGTGGTTCGCCGGTGCCGATATAACCGATAACGCCGGTGATAGCTACTGGATATCTGTACTTAACTCCGATTAAGTCAAGCTCTGACCTAATGAGCTTACTAGTCTCCAATTCCTCGTAGCCTAGCTCCGGATTCTCGTGGATTTTTCTTCTGATCCTCACCATCCAGTCGAACACTTCCGGATTCTTCGCGTATTCCAGGAATTTCGTCGACGAAGATTCCGATGAAACATGAAGTGGAAGGAGAAGTTGGAAAGTCAAAGTGAAGAGTACAAAATTGTGTAGAGCCATTGGAGGAAGACGAAGAAGATCCACCTGTGATATAAGATTTGACACAGGCCCTGATTCTTAATGGGTCATACATTTAGGCCCATTACAATAACTCGATCCATAATCCCAATCCCCTCATGTGATCGTTTTTTTTTCTGAATAAATTGTTAAATCTTATATACATTTATGAGCGTAAAAATTTTAGGTGTCATGTTCACAATAATTCTACGGGTTTTTCATAAAATTAATTAGAAACATTATGTGTCTTAATACTATTGGATGTGTGATATGTCATTAGTGCCCATTTTAATTTCTCTACGGTTCATTAAAATCAATAGTTTGATCAAAATAGGAAATAATGTTTTCTATTAAAATTTACATTTATCTGGTTTTTAAGAATATCAAGAAATTGATTAAAATAGAGAAAAACGTTTTCTATTAAAATGTACATCTATCTGATTATTCTGAGTATTAGTTTTATGTCTATCATAAAAATTAATTTTATACTTATTTAATTGAAGAAGATTTTCAATTGACTACAAATCATTAAAAAAAACGAAAAGAAAAAATATAGGTAAAGTCATGAATTATTTGGATTTCCCGCGCGGGGAATCGCTATGTTTATTTGTTAATTTATGCATAGGTTGTTTGCAAACAATAAGCTTTTAATTGAACAATCATTTTGTTGAACCTGTGTAAATCCATTTTTATTTCTCTATGGGCCATAACGATAATATATATATATACTCATTAACGACAAAAAGAAGTTAAAAAAATAAAAGTATACTCATTAACTATAAAAAAAAGTTGTTCGCTAAAGAACATTATTTGCTTACTTATATGTTTTTTGTGCATATGTTGTTATTTTGCGAAAACTCTTTTAAAACTCAAGTGTTTTGACTATAAAATCATATTAAAAAAAGAAGAAGCTAAAGTCATAGATTATTTGAATTCTCTGCGCAAAAAATCACTATGCTATTCCGAGTTTGATTTATCAATCTCCCACTGTGAAAGTCGTCTATGTTTTATCAATCTCCAAATTTTTAGGATTTAAAATTTGTTTAGGGAACCATGGTTTAGGGTTAAAACCTTATATGGTTAGCGTTTAGTGTTATTTGGGTTTAAGATTAAAACAAACATAAATTATTAATTGAACAATCATTTTGTTGAACCTGTTGAAGTCCATTTTTGTTTATCTATGGTCCATAATGAAAAAAACTCATTAACGATAAAAAATGTTCAAAAAAACAAAAGTACACTCATTAACGATAAAAAATGTTGTCACTAAAGAACATTACTTGTTTATTTATATCATATTTTTGCATATGCTGCTATTTTGTGATAACCCATTTAAAATTCAAGTGTTTTGACTATAAAATCATATTAAAAAAGAAAAAAACTAAAACCATGAATTATTGGGATTCTCCGTGCGGGGAATCACTGTGGTTATCAATCTCTCACTGTGACATTTTTTAGGGAACCATGGTTTATCGTTGAAACCTTATAAATATTTTGTGTAGGATTTTAGGGTTTTACCTTAAACCCTAAACCCCAAAAAAATATTATAAGATATTTAAAACCTTATAGATATTTTAAATATTATAAGATGGTCTTTTAGGATTTAGAGTTCGTTTTGAGTTCCAGGATTTAGGGTTCAGGATTAAAACCTTTTAGGGTTAGGCTTTAGTGTTGCTTGAGTTTAAGATTTAGGATTTTAGGGTTTATATTTTAGTGATTTTTGAAAAATTTTTTTTTTTGGTGTTTAGGATATAAGGTTTAGGGTTTTAACCCTAAGCCTTAGATCCTAAACCCTAAAACCCCACAAAACATTATAAGACATTTTACAAATATTTAAACTCAATTACAGTACCCTTTCCCTAATTTTTTTTACATGTTATCGTAATTTTTTTAAAAAAAATATCTACTGCGATTTCGAGCTCGATTTAGCTATCTCCCACTTTGAGAGTCGCCCGAGTTTTATCAATCTTCCACTTTTTAGGATTTAAAGTTCGTTTAGGGAACTATGGTTTAGGTTTAGGGTTATAACCTTATGTAGTAAGGGTTTACTGGTATTTGGGTTTAAGATTTAAGGTTTTAGGGTTTAAATTTTTGTGATTTTTTAATAAAGATTTTTTTTTGTGTTCATGATTTTAAAGTTAAAACCCTAAACCTAGATCATAAACCCTGAAACCCAAAAAAATATTATAAGACGTTTTAAAATATATAAAATGGCAATTTACTTAAAAAATATATATAAAAAAGTTGGTCTTTTAGGATTTAGATTTTATTTAGGGTTCTAAGGTTTAGGGTTAAAACCTTATAAGGTTAGGGTTTAGTGTTATTTGGGTTTAAGATTTAAGGTTTTAGGGTTTAGATTTTAGTGATTTTGAATAAAAATATTTCTTCGTGTTTATGATTTTACGGTTTAGGGTTTTAACCCTAAACCCTAGATCCTAAACCCGAAAACCCAAAAAAAACATTATAAGACATTTTAAAGATATTTAAAATGGCAATATACTTTAAAAAAGGAAATGGTCTTTTTAGAAGAAAAAAACTACAAAAATGGTATTTTTAGAAAATCTCTCTTATCTCCGTGCTTTAGAGTTGATTATTTGTTATTTTTACAATATCAGTTTTCACTACATCTTTCAAAATATTCAAGTTGATGTGGTTTCACGCTCTTAAGAAACTCACGTATGTTAAGATGAGATGATTTTTCAATCTTATAAAAACGAATGTTATGCACTATGTTTGATTGAGTAACTTTTGGTTTTTTGGTTTTTATGTCATTATTAACATTGATTTCATTTAAGTTGAGTATTTTTCTAATGTAAAAACGTTTTAAGTTCAACTAAATTTTTATGAATGTATTTAAAATAATTATCCCGCGCTTTAGCGCGGGGCAACACCTAGTTTTATTCAAAAGTGACCGTTTTGAGTTACAATTTTTCTATACATGAAAAACTCAAATAAATACAAGGCTAAATCGAAATAGAGCAAAAATCCAACAAAGAAACAAAACAAAGAAGCTTCATTAATTGCTTCGACAAGCATACCAATACTGTAAAGCACCTTCCATCTTTTCATATGTTTGTCTTATGGATGCAATTCTGTTAATGTTTTTCTCAATCAAGTTTATCAATACTGTAGCTGGTGTACTGGCCTTCTCATGCCTTCTTCTATTACGTTCTCTCCAAATATAATAGACCGTTGCTTGAAACAAATATCAGACCAAGAACTAAACTATGATTAAGCCCCTTACTTGCGACACCAAAAGGACCAAATCACCCCAATCCACTGTGAATTGCGCTTTAAAAATCACCAAAGCTAGCATCCTCCAGACTTGGTCTGAATATGGGCAAGCAAAAAACAGATGTTGCAATGTTTCAACTTCCTCATCACAAAGCACACAACTTATCTTTGCTTCTACTCTCCATCTTAGCATTTTTTTTCTCGTGTGGATAATCTATCTTTCATAGCTAGCCGCACCATAAAAGAGTATTTCGGGGTGGCATGCTTGAACTAGATTCCTTTACTCCTTTCCACTAAAGGACTGTGACATCTTACTTGCTCCTAAGTGTCATGCGTATTAAATTTGCTTTTGTAATCACCTCTTTGGTTCCTCCAAAGGTGAATATCATCCCCTGCAGACACTCTAGAAACCATATAGCTCCTCAGTTCATATTCAGTTTCATTAAACTGAATAGCTCTATGGTTCCTACTTCTTTTTATTTCCTGGAATCTCAGCCGAGGTCATGTTCTTGGGAATGCCTAACATTATTGTCTCTCTGTTACCAATAATATTCTACAATCTCCCTATAGAATTCCAGTAATCATACCAGAAATGAGTGTGTCAGCCATTCCCTACCAATACCATGTGAAATTCTCTAGCCCAATTCTTGTATTTCATCAACTTTCTCCACTTCCAGGAACCCTTAATTAGAGATATATCTTATGACCAAAAAGACTTTCCTTGAAGAAATTCACTATGAACCCATAGAGAATTTCTAGTAGATAGAAATCCTCCAAGTGAGCTTCATACACATAACTTTATTAACCTCACGAATGTTTCTTACTCATAGTCCTCCCTCCTCCTTAAGTGTACATACTACTTTCCAGGAAACTTTAGCTTTGATTTTCTTTAAATGTGCACTATGGTGTCCAAAGAAGTGGTGTCCCAAACACCAACGAAAATTACAACTTCAAATGAGTGTGATGAGTCTAAAGCACCAAAGGTGGACCTCAAACCTTTGCCCAAAGGCATAAGGTACGCGTATCTCGGTCCTAATAATTCTTTTCCAGTTATTATTAGTTCTAATTCGAAGAATGCGGAGTCCACACTCCTCCTTAACAAGCTGCGCAAGTTTCGCAAAGCTCTTGGGTACTCTCTTGATGATATTGCAGGGATATCTCTAGATTTATGCACTCATAAGATCCATCTTGAGGATGAGAGCAAGTCATCAATTGAGCATCAAAGGAGGTTGAACCCCAATCTGAAAGAAGTAGTCAAAAAGGAGATCATGAAGTTGCTTGAAACTGGAATCATCTATGTAATTTCAGACAGTCCGTGGGTTAGTCCGGTTCATGTTGTACCTAAGAAAGGAGGAATCATTGTTGTGAAGAACGATAAAGACGAGCTCATACCTCAGAGGACAATCACTGGACATCGAATGTGCATAGACTACAAAAAGCTAAATGCTGCAACAAGAAAGGATCATTCCCATTGCCCTTCATCGATCAAATGCTTGAGAGATTGGCGAACCATCCTTACTACTGCTTTCTCGATGGCTACAACAGTTTCTTTCAAATTCCAATCCATCCCGATGATATCGTAGAATGCCATTTGTATTATGTAATGCTCCTGCGACTTTTCAAAGGTGTATGATGGCGATCTTCACGGACATGATTGAGGACATTATGGAGGTCTTCATGGATGATTTCTGTCTACGGCTCTTCCTTTGATGACTGTTTGACCAATCTTTGCAAAGTCCTACAACGATGTGAAGAGAATAACTTGGTACTCAATTGGGAAAAGTGTCAGTTCATGGTGAATGATGGAATAGGTCTTGGTCACAAGGTCTCTAAGGATGGTATAGAGGTAGACAAATCAAAGATTAAAGTCATGATCAGCCTCAAGCCTCCTACAAACGTGAAAGAAGTGCGAAACTTCCTTGGACATGCTGGTTTCTACAGGAGATCCATCAAGGACTCTCCAAAATAGCCCACCCGCTCACCACCCTTCTCTGTAAGGATGTCAAATTTGCTTATGGTACTGATTGTTTATCTTTATTTGAACAGATTAAGCAGGCATTGGTGAGTGCTCCCATTGTTCAACCTCCAGATTGGACTTTGCCATTTGAAGTAATGTATGACGCAAGTGACTATGCTGTTAGAGCCGTGCTAGGCCAAAGGAAAGATAAAAAACTCCATGCCATCTATTATGCTAGCCGTACATTGGATGATGCTCAAAAGAACTACACCACAACTGAGAAGGAACTCTTCGCCGTGGTTTTTGCTTTTGAGAAGTTCAGACAATACTTGGTGGGATCGAGTGTGATTGTCCATACAGACCATTCCACGCTCAAGTACCTCATGAAAAAGAAGGATTCAAAGCCACGCTTGATTCGATGGGTCCTTTTGCTTCAAGAGTTCGATATCCAAGTGAAAGACAAGAAATGGATTGAAAATAGAGTTGCTGATCATTTATCCAGACTTAGGATTGAGGAAACAGTCCATGTACACGACAGCCTACCCGAGGAGCATGTCAACATGATTTCGGTGATGATGCAATCTGACTTGGTGTGAATTGGAGCAGTGTCGATCGACACTAGTGCGAGTGTCGATCGACACCAAGTGAAAACTGAGTCTGGAACAGAGGATTTTCAAACGGTGTCGACCGACGCCATTATGAGTGTCGATCGACACCCCGATGAGGCTGATGCATAATTCACTCCTTTCCTCGATATAAATGCTGTAAGTGCCTCATCGGCTCCTTGGTATTTTGAGATTGCTAACTACCTGGCCGCGGAGAAACCTCCTGCAGAATTTTCAGGTTATAACAAGAATAAATTTCTCCACGACATAAGCACTATTTTTGGGATGAGCCTTACTTGTACCGGCATTGCAAATATGGCATCGTTCGCCGTTGCCTACCTGATATTGAGATCGAGAATGTGCTTTTCCATTGCCATGGTTCAGCTTTTGGTTGTCACTTTGCAAGCTTCAAGACGGTCTCCAGGGTTCTTCAAGCCGGGTTTTGGTTGCCTACGATGTTTCGTGATGCTCATGCGTACGTGTCCAAGTGTGATGCTTGTCAACGGAAATGCAAGATCAGCAAGAGACATGAGATGTCACATAATTTCATCCTTGAAGTGGAGGTGTTTGATTGTTGGGGAATTGACTTCATGGGTCCTTTTCCATCTTCCTACAACAACAAATACATCTTGGCTGCGGTAGATTATGTGTCTAAGTGGGTTGAAGCCATTGCTAGTCCTACGAATGATTCCTCGGTGGTACTTAAGATGTTCAAGACTATCATTGTTCCAAGGTTTGGGGTTCCGAGAGTGGTCATTAGTGATGGTGGTTCCCATTTCATCAACAAGGTTTTTGCCAAGCTT
>OVAP01004100.1:0-15228 GCA_900406295.1 Aurinia saxatilis | reverse complement strand
TCGTTGAAAATTTGAAAACAAATTATTCTAATTTAGTTCATACATTATTTAGAACTATGTGTGTGATATAGAATTGGTTGAAGGTGGTTATAAAAGCCTGAAAATAACAATATATTGTACAAAACCACAAAACAGAATTTTGACAAATTTGCTACGAGATTGCTATGGTCATCGCAAATCCATAGCAATTTTGCTACGAATTTGCGACGATCCGTAGCAAAGTAGTAGCACATTTCTCAAATGTGGTTTAGGGTTTAAGGGTTAATTAGAGTTTGTAGATATTTTCATTCATAAAGATAGATACACCCAACCAAGTCCAGTGTACTATATCTATACATTATAAAAATGAATTGCATAATCTTTCATAACATATATGAAATATAACTATATGTACATTAAGAATTTTCATGCTATATATATTATTCTCGTTCAATTGAAAATTTGAAAAAAGAATTATTCCAATTTCATATATTATTTAAAATTATGTGTCCGATAAAGAATTGGTTGAAGGTGATTAAAAACATAGAAAAGTAACAATATATTATACAAAGCCAGACAATAGAATTTTGACAAATTTGCTACGAGATTGCTATGGGTCATCGCAAATCCGTAGTAAATTTGCTACGGATTTGCGACGATGCAAAGCAAAGTAATAGCAAATTTGTCAAATGTGGTTTAGTGTTTAGGGGTTAATTATGGAATATAGATGGTTACCGATATTTTCATTCGTGAAGACAGATACACCCAACCAAGTCCATTGAACTATATGTATACATTAGAAAAAAATGATTTTGCATCATCATTCATAACATCGATGAAGTATAACTATATGTATGTTGAGAATTGTCAAAACATTCTTCACATCTATATATGTCTTTCATATTTACTTTACGGCAATTGTGTTAGCCGACTGTTTATCTAATTTTGTTCTTATAGCTTTGAATTTCTTCCTTGGTTTGGGGTTTTAAGTTTATTAAAACTTTGTTCGAAATATTTTTTTTTAGACAAATTTGCTACGAAATTGCAACGGATTTGCGACTATCCGTAGCAAAGTAGTAGCAAATTTTCAAATGTGGTTTAGGGTTTAGTGGTTAATTTGCTACGAGATTGCTACAAATTTGCGACGTTTCTCAAATTCGTCGCAATTTTGACGCAAATTCCGATTGCAAAACTTATTAGCATATCCATCGCAAATTTGCTACGGATTTACGACGCCTCTCGGATTAGTCGCAAATAAGACACGAATTAGTAGCAATATTGCGCTCGATTTACGGCGAAATATATCCTAGCAATTTTGTGACGCTATTGCTTCGAATTATTAAAATTATCGTAAGTTCCTCGCAATTTCATCGCAAATTTGTGATGAATGAAATTCGTCGCAAATTTTTGTAACAGCAGACTGTTTTCTTGTAGTGAACTAGCACATGGAAATCATATGACACAAATAAGAGAAAATATAACAAATATGTTATGGGAAAATCAAAATAACTGAGAGATGTTTTGTAATATTTTTGTCTTTTTAAATATTTAATGACTAATTTTATTTATTTGATATATTTTTTTATTTAGAAATATATACATTTGCATTTTTTCTTAATTTATTGTTAACAATTATCAATGAGATTTTGGTATTTATTTTGTAATTAATATGTAAAAACAGTTGTTCTTAACTAATACTTCAATTTCTTTTAGCAATCATACATTAATTAATTAAAATCCAAATTGTTCATCCACACAGGTGGATACTTGTTTACATAATCAAATTCTAAAGATCTTGTGCGTGCCGATCGAGCCAGACAGTCCGTATTTGTGTTTGTCGTCCGTCGAATATGGGTCAATGAGAAGGAAGGAAACTGCCCTTTAAGCTTACCAAACGCATCTAACATGATATCAAAAGATGGTCAATCTTACGATGCTTGAATAATATTAAGCAGGTCCAAGCAATCGGTCTGGAAACAGGAACACAGTAAGTTAAGCTCCAGTAGTGTCTGCATTGCCGTAAGAAGAACCTCAAGCTCGGTATGCAGTGGAGATAAACTCCGTCGGTTTTCTTTAGCCCCCATCAGTATAATACGGTCACCACGGCCATATATCCATCCCAAACCCCAAGTTCACCCCATGTCACTCCAAGAACCATCCAATTGGCAATACGTAGTTATCCCACCTAAACCCTCGTGAAGATCCTCTGTAAGATTTGGAGTTTCAAGAATTTGAGACTCTTGTCAAACCAAAGTCATCGTTTAATTATACTCATAATTAACAAATTTAATTCATAATTATACTAAATATAAATATATTCATAATTATACTCAGCTATTGCTTTTTCACCATTCGCAAATTATTTTGCACAGCCTATCTTTCACTAACAACACTTGATCCACGTATTACTTTCTCTCATCAATACCGAACATTAACCGCACTGCTTTTAATTCAGCTCTGTTAAATCCGCTATCACCATTCACAGCTTCCATAATATTAGGATTGTATTTGTTGACAGTATTGTGTTTACTCTCAAAGCAATAATAGAAACTATTACATTATAAAAAAATTTATATCACTTTTGAAATTATTTATAAAAGAATAATAGAAACGAGCCGCCCTCGTGAAATAATGAGTAAGGAGAACATAACTCGCGACAATTCTTATCCATCCACTTTCTCTTCTCTCTAAATAAAACCCTCTAACCTCTTACTAAATTAAACAGATCTGTATTTCTCTGGTGACCGGCGCGGCAGCTTTCACAGCGCCGTCGCCGATCATCTCTTTTTCTTTTCTTTATCTTTGTTGTTTTCTCTTTTCTACGGCCTAGAATTAGCCTCCGATGATTTTGTTCTGAATTATAGATCTGGGTTGAAAAGAGGGCGACAGGAATACTGGATCTTAGATTCATGGTTTCTTGATCTCCCTTGAGAATTTTCTCATATAGATCTATTGATTTGGTACTTAATCGTTGTTTTTTTGGTGTTGGATATCCCCCAGTAAAACTATAAATCGATCTGGATTTTAATCTCTCCTAGCAGGTCTACGATCTAACTCTACGGAGCCCCTCAGTGTCTTTCGGAGTCCGATCCGGTTTCTACCCTTTATATCTGGGTAGAATCATCTGGATGTCGTGAATCTTTTCGCCTCTACGGTCGATCGGTTTCATCTTTTTTCACGCTTCTGGTGCGGCTATGTCAAGGGTTTCCTTCTCCCGAAACCTTTCCAAGTTGTTTTCATCTGGCCCCTGAGTAGGTTCGAAGTATCTTTGGAACCAAAAGCGTTGGATTAATTTTCTCAAGGTAGCATCAACTCATCGTAGATTCATTAGTTTATGGGCTTGATTATAGTTTTTGTCAAGTTTTGGTTTCAATCTGGATCGGTCTTTAATTTTATTGTGGGTACTGTAATTTTAAGTTAGAAGTTTTTCCTCTTTTGTTTTTTAAGTTGATTCCTTTGTAAGGGCACTGTATTCCAAAGTTACATCGTTAACTTTGGCACTTGACCTGGAGTTTTATTTTTGTAGATCATTTTTCTTCTGTTTCCACCCTTTGTTTCCACCCTTTGTATTTCTCTGTTTTTACTTTATTTAATACAATCTCTATTAGAAGGGAAAAAGAAAGAAACGTAACTCGCGACAATGAAATAAAAACGGAGGGAAATAACGAAACTGTTCTTATAGAGAGAAAAATTCAAATAATTCTTAAGTGAAGTTCGTGGAAAATACAGGGACAAAATGGACCAAAGGAATACGTGTCATGAGTAACGTAAACATAAAGTCAATTCCTAACGTATCCAGCCACCACGGCGCCGACTACCGACCATGGGTCCCACTCTTTGTCCTTAATTCTTTTCCCTTCTCTGTATGTAATGACGTATATACGTACGCATGCATATTCGAATAATAATATTTACGTGTACCTCGAACAAAGATTTACTTAATTTTTTTTTTTTTTTGATAACCGTGGGCATCCTAAAGGTTTTCTAGGCCCAAAGACTAATCCCACGAGGCCCCGAATCCTTTTCGCGCTGGAAAGACAGTAAAGACAGCGGTCGGGGTGGCCAAGTGGATTCGAACCCAGGGCGGAAGCTCCGGCTGGAGCCCATTTACCACTAGACCAAAGGCACTTGGTTAGATTTACTTAATCTTTATATCCTCAGGCCAGTTTAGTGTAATTTAGGTTTGAAGTTTGAACGTTATGCATACGGACATTGAATTATTTTGCTCTAATTTTCGTTCAATTTTGCTTATGTGATTTTTTATATTATAAATGTTGCTTATATATGATTTAGAATTCAAATTTTCAATTTTGGTTTGATTAAAAGTTATTCTATTGAAGTTACAGAAAGTTGATACTTGATACAGAGTATGACCTTTTTTCTTTCTTTTTTTTTAAACCTTACCGAGTATGACTTTAAGAGTCATACTCCCTCCGTTCATAATAAGTGTCGTTTTAGAGTTAAATCTTTGTTTCATTTTAAGTGTCGTTTTGCTTTTTCAATACAGATTTATTACCAAATTTTTAGTTTTATCTCTATTTTTCAAACTTATTAATTACAAAAACTAAAGAATAGAACATATAAAACAGGAGTAAAACGGAAATTTAATGATTTTTTAAATTGGTGTGAAATGTGTCAAAACGATACTCTTTAAGAAACAGAGGGAGTATAGTTTAAGAAAAGAAAGTATAAACAAATATTAGTAAGGTTACAAAAAAAAACAAACATTAATACAATCAAAACAAATTTTCAAATTTACGTTTTTATGTTTTGAAAGTATTTGTTTTGTTGTTTTTTATTGTTCAGACTATTTATGGTGTAAGAGCACGTTTAAAAATAATTCTACTATATCTTCATGAAGATGATAAAAATATACTGAAATAAGTTTATAAACATTTTATGTTAGATATTTTCACACATATTTTTAAAATATTATTATTATTATTTATTTTATGAATTACTTAAATTAAAACATATTTTGAAAACATAATTTAACCCTTTAAAATAAAATAAAATAAAAATCTGTAACATTTTATCTAAAATAAAACAAAGGGATTAATAATTATTTTATGAAATATTTTTATCTATTTTAGTTTTTTTTGTTTGTTTGATCATTTACATATTAGTTCAACCCAGAGTCGGTCCTGAGTTTTAGAAGGCCGCAAATTACAAAAAAAAAAGGTCGATTCACATATTTTTATAATAACTGTTTTACGGACTTAACAAATAAAAAATGAAAATTAAATAAAAGGTACAAAAAATTTAAAGTATGAGAGTCCAACATATTATTCTTGGAATATGATTCAGAGTTCAAAATTGCATGAATATGAGAAAAAGTAAAATAGATTTAGGTTTTTTTCTTTGTCGTTTTTTTATTTTTATGATAATTTTTTTTTTAACCGTAAATTTTTATACAAAATGTTTTGGTATAAGAATCAGTCTTCTTCGAGGAAAAAAGGGATGTGAGAGAATAATTAAAAGAAAAAATAATAATAAGCAAAAGGAAAAATTAAAAGGAAAATTTTAAATGAATAAAAGGGGGGGGGGAGGGGAGAGGAGGGAGATTGTAATAATGAAACAAAAAAAAGTACTACTTGAAAAAAATAAACGGGAAGAATAATAAAGAAAAAGGAAAAATGGGAAAAAAGCAACATGAACTTTGAAAACCAAATTTTGAACTTTGAAAAAAGTCTAATCCTAATGCTGGTTTCTTACCACTAAATTAAAAAACAATTTCTGAAGGATACTAATCAAAAGACTGCCACTCAAATTTTAATTAATAGTATCCCGAAACGTCTAGACGGCGATTCGGGCTTCACTTTCGCTTACGCGATTCTCAATTCCGATTCAATCGGTCAAGTTTGTTCATTTTCAAAATCAAGTTGGGGCTTCAGTTCATCTCAATCTTTCAAGGCATGGAGAAGGAAGATCTATGGAAAGCGATGCAAAAGATGAGTCTCAGCATAGGTACAAATCTCCAACCAATTCAGCTCTCCTTTGATACCAGACGCAGCAACAATAACAACAATCGTCTCAGTCTGGTTGTTCGTGGTCTCAACCCGTCACAACAAAACCTTAATGGAATGAGGAACACCCTTCCCCGGGCTTGGGGTTTACATGATCGGGTCAACGGACAGGTGAATGATGATGGCACAATTCAATTCTTCTTTAGGGAAGAACATCATCTTCTTTCAGTCTTGGAGAGAGGACCGTGGAATTTTAAGGATTGGATGGTCTCCATGGATCGTTGGACTAGACGAAACTTCCCAGACTATCTTCAAACCATAACTTTTTGGGCTCAGATCTTTGGGTTACCTAGCGACTATAAGAATCCAAAGGTTGTCGAAGATATAGGCCGAGATATGGGGATCGTTGAAGGCATCAGAATAGTGGAACCAACCAGAGATAATAGGTCTGAGGTATGGGTAAGATTGAAGTTCGATGTCAATAAACCTTTGGCATTCAGTCGTTATCTACAACTGGAGGAAGTGGGTGAGCCGATTCTTATAAACTTGGTATATGATAAGCTTAGAAAATATTGTGTCCGTTGTGGATCCTTACTCCATGAAGAAATCAGGTGCCCACAACTCATACCTCGGATTCAAAATGAACCTGATCATATGGAGTTGCAAGCTGAAACAGAGAATCCTCACCAACCTAATCAACCAGAACATACAGAGTTTCCAACGGAGCAAGTTATTCCTGGAAGTTTTTTCTTTAACCAAGATCATCTACTCCCTGAAGCTGAAGACAGAGAACTAAATCATCCAGTGGGACACTTACAAGTGGTCCCGCAGTTTAGAAAGTTAGATAAAGGCAAAGGAATAGCACATGATTCTCACCCCAGCACCTATGAAGAAGGTTCCTCATCAACTCAAAATGCACAACTAAAGCGTAAAGCTGACACTCCATTACCTGAAGAAGAAAACGCTCATGTCCGACAAAGAACAACAGAAGAAGAAGCTGATAAGAATGGTTTGGTGGTCATCCATAAACCACCACTGGAGCCATGAGGATAATGCATTGGAATTGTCAGGGGCTGAGAAACCCCCTGACAATTCCATATCTCAAATATATCAGGAAGTTTTCTACACCTGATATATTGTTTCTCATAGAAACTAAAAACGGTGTACAGTATATTGCTAATCTAGCTAGGGAATTGGGGTACCCTCATTTTTTTTGCTATATCTGCTAATGGATTAAGTGGGGGTCTAGCAATTTTTTGGAACTCAAGTATTGATATTCTTTTTGTTAATCCACCTCATATTAATATTACTGATATGCTAGTAACAGGGGAGGGGAAAACTTTTTGGTTAAGCTACATATATGGCAATCCTATTAACAAGCTGAGGAAACACTTATGGAGACAACTTATTTATCTTGCAGAAACAGGCTATTATAATGGGTATCCAAGATTGGTGCTGGGTGATCTTAATGATATCAAGAAGAATGAAGAGAAGCAAGGAGGTATCCTCAGACCTGAATACACTTTCCAAACTTTTAGAAGATGGTTGAACATGTCTGGACTACATGAGCTGAAAACAATTGGGGGATTCTATACCTAGACTGGAAAGAGATATAAATATGATATCAAGTCCAGGATAGATAGGGCGATAGCAACATCAGATTGGCAAGATACCTTTCCAAACTCCTTCGTTCAGCTACTTAGTTGGGGCAGCTCAGACCACAGACCACTTATTGTCCACACAGGACAGCAGGAAAGGAAGGGTGCCAAGCTTTTCAGATATGACAATCGATGGAGGCTCATTCCAGAAGTCAGACAACAAATTGAGAAAACGATAAAAGGAGTCTGTGGCAACATCTCTGGAGAAGATTTTGGAGAGATTTTAAAAAGGTGCAGAACCACATTATCCAAGTGGAGGGCCAGAAATTCAACAAACTCTGCACAGAAAATAAAAGAGCTTCAACTTCTTCTGCACAGAGAGTATGCATCCTTATCTCCTGATTATCCAAATATTGAAACAATTAAATCACAACTTGCTAAGGAATATAGAATGGAGGAGGAATATTGGAAGCTTAAAAGTAGAATAGACTGGTTAAGAGCAGGTGATAGGAATTCTAAATACTTTCATGCAAAAACCAAGCAAAGAAGGAATTATAATAGAATTCATAGCATCACAGATGATATAGGCCAAGTGCACCTAGATAGCCAACAGATCCATAATGTTATAGTTTCTTATTTTGATAATCTTTATGCTTCAACATGTAGCCGTGATCTGAATGAAGTCTTAGAGCTTATCCAACCGAGGGTCACTGAGGATATCAACACCGACCTCACCAGATCAGTTACTGAAGATGAAGTTTTCACTGCACTACAACATATGAATAGAGACAAAGCTCCTGGACCTGACGGCTTTACTGTTGGATTCTATAAGGATCATTGGCCAGCTCTCAAGCAAGGTTTGTTTCAATTTGTTAAAGCCTTCTTTGAGTATGATAAACTAGATCTTGCCCTTAATCAAACGCATATTTGCCTTATACCAAAAGTAGAGAACCCCAATACAGTAAAAGATTTTAGGCCAATAAGCCTGTGCAATGTTGCATATAAGTTGATCTCCAAAATCTTGGCTGAGAGACTAAAGCCTTACTTAAATACTTTAATATCCACTACTCAATCTGCTTTTATACCAGGAAGGTTGATCACAGATAATGTGCTAATAGCACATGAGCTTCTGCACTCCTTATATAATAGAAAGCTGAAGAAACCTTTTATGGCATTCAAGTTAGATATTAGCAAAGCTTTTGATAAGGTTGAATGGCATTATATTGAAGGAATTTTAAGGAAGATGGGTTTTGCAGGAAAATGGTGTCATTGGATCATGAGGTGCATCACCACAGTAAGCTACTCGGTTCTTATTAATGGGTCACCAGTGGGAAATATTAAACCAAGCAGGGGCATTAGACAAGGTGACCCTATCTCTCCATATATTTATTTACTTTGTACAGAAGGTTTGTCAGCTTTAATAGAAAATGAGATTAGAAAGGAATCAATACATGGTTTTAGAGCTAGCAAAAATGGGCCTCCCATATCGCACCTACTTTTTGCAGATGATTCCCTATTGTTCTGCAGAGCTACTCCTAGAGAATGTCAGGCTGTATTAAATATACTCCAGAAATATGGAAATGTATCAGGTCAAGAAGTTAACTTTCATAAATCAGCCCTCTCTTTTGGTAAAGGTTTAAAGGAGGATGTCAAACAAAACTTAGCTGCTATGATGGGGATCAATAAAACTAGTGGGTTTGGAAAATATTTGGGACTACCAGAGTTTATTGGGAGACACAAATCTCAAACATTTGGTTATCTGAATCAAAGGCTAAACTCAAAAATTGATAGTTGGTATAACCAATTTTTATCCCCTGCAGGAAAGGAAGTTCTCTTAAAAGCTGTTGCTACAGCCATACCTGTTTATAGTATGAGCTGCTTCCTCCTTCCAAAGAAACTATTAAAGCAGATGACAACTAAAATGAGGAAGTTTTGGTGGGCTTCAGGCAAAAATGATTGTAAAATCCCCTGGATCTCGTGGAGCCGTATCACTGAATCAAAACAAAACGGAGGGTTGGGAATAAGAGATTTGAGAGACTTCAATGTAGCAATGGTGGCCAAACAGAGCTGGAGAATGCTACAACAACCTAATCTACTCTTGACCAGAATTTTCAAGGCAAAATATTTTCCAAAACATCATATGATAGAAGCAACAGCAAAAAGTAATTGCAGTCATGCATGGAGAAGCATCATTCAAGGTATGGATCTTATTAAGGCAGGATCTAAGTGGTTAGTTGGAAATGGGGAAACTATCAAGATATATAAAGATAATTGGATTCCTCTAACACCATCCAGACCAGCCAAGCCTGTGAACAACATGGAAGTAAATGATCACTTAGTCAAATATTTGTTTCTACCAGGAACAAATGCTTGGGATGTGGATTTATTGCACCAAACATTGCAGCCTCAGGACGCTCAACTGATCCAATCCATTAGACCCTCTCTTTCTGGTAAGAATGATGCTCTTACATGGCTTTACTCTAAAGATGGTCATTATTCAGTCAAGTCGGGGTATTATCTCAGTCATGAAATTTCAAAGGAAAGGCATCAATTACAACACCCCATGCCCAATAATCCCCAGTTGCATATAGCCAAATATATTTGGAGATGGGAACTGCCACCAAAAATAAAACAGTTTTGGTGGAGATGCTCACATAATTCATTACCAACTACAGATAATCTCCAAAGAAGGCGGCTTAATGTGTCCACTCAGTGCAGCTTATGTGGGGAAGAGCAAGAGACACTCAATCATCTCTTATTTCAGTGTAGGGTAAGCAGAGAAGTCTGGGAGCTACTAACAGAAGCTAAAATCAAAGGTGATATGCTCCTTCAAAATAATCTTCTAGAAAACCTTGAATATATAGAAGCTGTTAGGCCTGATCTGGAGAATAAAGGAAACATAGTACCATTTATAGGCTGGAGACTTTGGAAAAACAGAAATAATTTAATTTTCCAGGGACATAAATGGTCCATAGCAGATATCATGGCCAAGGTTCACATAGATTATCGTTTATGGGAGGAAGCAAAAGCAGTCGATGCTAAGCAGGATGAACAATTAGGAAGATATGATAATGATCTTAATTTCAGGAAGAAAGAAGAAAATATAACAATACAATCACTTCTAGCTGAGAATGCAGATTTTTTGTGCTTTGTAGATGGTTCTTGGAGTACAGCTCAGAACAAGGCTGGGATAGGTTGGGCTCTGTTCAACAAAGCTGGTCGACTAGAGTTAACAGGCTCATCATCAATAAGACCAACATCCACACCATTGGAAGCAGAAATAGAAGCGCTAAAGATGGCACTTTTGGAGATGAAAAAGCTGAACTTTAGGAGAGTGATGTTCCTGGGAGATGCCAAGGAATTATATCAGCCCCTTCAGCTACAAAACAGAATCCAAAGTTCCATTTCAAAGCTACACCCAACCATTCTAATGGTGATTGAAGATATAAATCATTTGGCTAAGCAAGACATGGAGGTAAGATTCAAGAAGATACCTAGAGAAATCAATGCTTTAGCTGATAATTTAGCAAAAAATGCAAGATGTAAACACTCTAATTATGTAATCAAATGGCACTCTTTGTACCCAAATATTTAAATCAATGAATGGAAGTTGAAAAAAAAAAAAAAAAAACAATTTCTGAAGAAATTGGCCGAAAATATTTTTTAATATTATCGGCCACAAGTTCACGTTTGATTTGCTTGCTCCAAGACCACCACTTGTTAAACCCATATAACCTATTTTAATAATAAAGAAATATATATTATAATTAGAGTCGGCTTGGATTTTGGAAATTTCTCCTCCAACTCTCTCTTTTCTTTGTTCTATCCTCCAAACTCTATCTCTCCATATTTATTCATTTTATTATCTGTTTCATGCTCGGCGAAAACAAAACCCCCCTTAATAATATACGAATCTCCATGGACGTGAAAAAGTTGCGGGCTCAAAGAAGAGAGAAAGACCATACAAATACAAAGGGATCAGGATGAGGAAATGGGGAAAATGAGTGGCGGAGATTCGTGAACCCAACAAGCGTTCAAGGCTCTGGCTCGGCTCTTACTCTACTCCCGAGGCGGCGGCTCGTGCTTATGTCACGGAGGACCTACCGCTACCCTCAATTTCCCGGAGCTTCTGCCGTGTGTTGACCTATCCGCAGCCGTGGACATGTCGGCGGAAACAATTAGGAAAAAGGCTACGGAGGTCGGAGCTCAGGTAGATCCCACTGGGAAGACGGCCGTGTAAAACAACAACCGTCACCGCATATTTAGTCAGAAGAAAGAATATGGTGGCGGGTTGTCGGAGCGGGTTGACTTGAACAAGTTGCCCGACCCGGAGAATACAAATGATTATTTGGTGGAAATATAGACTCTTACAATGGTCGCTTTTGCTAACGTACGTTGTGCGCTGGGGGATGTGTTCGTGATTAACGTTTGTACTAACGACCGTTCCTCTGTTTCGTCCTCAGTTTCTAGTTATCATACCACTCTGTATATTATTCTTGATTTAGTAACGAATTGTGATTGCTCTTGTTAGTTTTGATCAATTGTCTGATAAACATAAAACCAAAAAAGTAAATTGATAAACGATAGAATATCAGTCTAACGAATTAGTTTCTTTTTTTTTTTTTCTTTTTTTTTTGTTTCTTATCATAATCACGTCAAAGCTATTTAACAGTTTAGTACCATTCACTATGAAGTCTCCAAGTTTATCTTCTTTAGTTTTAAAAGTTTCTGGCTCATGTTGGACCGTGATTGAATAAGACATGGTTATGGATCCTCTTCCTGTTTATCACTTGAATCGGACTGAAAATTGCCATAGTTTTTTTAAAAAGATATTGTGAAACAGGTTTCAATTTCTAAATTTGAAACTCTAAAATAATTAAAAATTCTACAAACGATTTCCGTGAAGGTCTTTAGGCGTGTTTTGCGAAAAGTTTTCGAATCAAATTCTTGGAATAAATTCAATGAAATTTTCTTTTGAATAAATATAACGAATACATTTTTTGGAATAAATCCAACGAATAAAATTTTTGGAATAAATCTAACAAATTACTCCCTCTATTTTTCAAAGAGTGCCGTTTTGACTATTTGCACACAAATTAATAAAACCTATTAAAAGTTCTGTTATGTCCCTAAAAAATAAGTTGACTGTTCATATTCTTCTTTGTTTTGAGGTTAAATTCGGTAATTAGTATTAAAAGTTATATTGAAAAATGAAAACGACACTCTTTGTGAAACAAAAAATTAAGTCTAATACGACACTCTTTAAGAAATGGAAGGAGTAAATAGTAACCTGACAAATGGTGATTTAAATATCCCATGTTTAAAACCTTAGGAGAATTTCTCTTGTATTAGATAAAACAAATTCCAAAAGCACACACATGGTAAGTTGGGCTTAATAGGATCGGGTTAAATTCACATTCCGAATTGGGCTTTGGATTTTACTTTAGTAAATGAATCACATATCCAATCTTCTATACATATAAAATAGACTATTTGAAGCTCATGGAGGTGTCCACCTCAGCTTTCCAGAATGATTTTAGAGAGTGCCATTCCCACTAATATATCTACATGATTTGGGCTAAATCAAGTGGTAATCAGTAAAATAAACAGACCCACTGAAACCTTTATATATATATATATATATATTTGGCTATTAATGGCCAACAAGAAACAAAAACCCTACGTGACTTTCTTCTTCTCATCACGATCTTGCAAGCAACCTCATCTGGCGTTTCAGCAAATGTGATTTCAATCGATTCTCATTCCAAACAGTTTCAGAACCTCTATCGCTCTTCCTTCAGTTAGACAAACGATTCACATCCCAACTTAAATAGTTACAACGCCGTTACCTCCCCCATCTAATGAACATCAATATAAATGGCCAATAACTTTTGCAATCAATCAAGCCTCTTAAGGACTCTTATGCAATCTCTCTCTCTCTCGGGCCCTCCAAATCATTCGCAGCAAAGAATCGCACCACCAGATACTGCAAGTTCCATTAAATCTCTGCCCATGAAAACCTCTATAGCCTTGAAGGAGCTTTTTCCAAAGCCGACATGTTGATTTCTTTCAGCGACGATGTGTTGGTTAACATTCTTCATTCGAAGCTCTAGACAGACACATGTAAGTTCCTACCATGCATAGTCTCTTATGTCCCTTCGATCTTCAATGTTTTTTTGGCCAATTTTGTTCTCAGTAGATTATAGGGCATCTCCATCGAGGAGATACTCTTGTTACTAATTGAGAATATAAATAAAATATTTATTTATGTTGAGAATATAAATAAAATAAAAAATTAAATGAAATGGGTGAACCAATAGGAACTAAAAAAATGTCATTCAAGTTTCTAATGAGTTTCTCAAAACTCCTTCCCGCAAAAACTGATTCTCAAACCTCTCTCCTCTGTTTGTACTTTTATTAATATTTTATTTTCAGAAACCTATCTACATACTCCTAATGGAGTTGATCTTATATACTAAACATGAAATCTGAGCATAAATCATTGTTTCGTTTTCAATTATAATTCGGAATTGTTTTTTGCAATTCGGTTTGTTAACTTATATCGCACTAATTGGAGTTATAACTAGCCCACGCAGGTCTGGACTTCTCGGTATAACCTCCGTCTGAGGATCCATATTATCAAGACTGGATTGAAAACCAATGCCGTATGGACTGGTTCTGAATATACCACCACGGATTACCAGGTTCTTACCCCCACCATAGACAATCTTCTATTTATTATTTATTTTAGAATCCAATCTCTCATCACTACATTTCTAACTTTGTTTTGTTTTCTCTTTGTTCTGTTTCTAATACAAGGCTATTGCAATTGTAAATAATGTAATAGTAATGTAAGAGTAAATATTGCATAATGCTATTGCATAATATAAGGCTATTGCACAATGTAAGAGTAAATATTGACTATTATTGACGATCAAAGTTATTTGTCATTTAGTTAAGAGTAAATAAAGTTCATCGAAGATATCTAATGGATATATGTCAATATGGATATATGTCAATCACTAAAAAATGATCGATCTACCTTGAAACTGAAGGCGATGAGATTAATAAAAGATACATGAAGAAATCGGTATTTTACTTTTCCTTACAAAAGGTAGAGGGCATTACGTTCAAAGGAATTTTGAGAAATAGCGGCCATAAATACGAAGGCATCGTTGGTTTTGCCATGCTTGCAACTAAATATATTCTTCTAAATAAAGTTTGAACGGCAGAATTAATATTGAAAAGGTGCATGGCTCATGTTGTCCATGATTCTTCATTACGTTTGGTCACATGAGGATAAATTTGATGTTTTTGTGTATGTTTTTGAAGGAACGTGAAATGTCTAGATGTTGGTGGAGGAGCCAGGACAATAATAAATAAAGAGAAAAAAGAGAAGAGTAAAACACTTCAAGCTAATGGAGTAAATCTCAGTCCGGTGAGTGTGAGAGCCGAAATTCTCACAACCAAAACTTGTAAAGTAACTTTTAGGGATCGTAACTTTCTATGGAAATGAATTGTCGGATGCGAGAAAATGCTCAAGTGTTTATGCTTTATTGCTGAAGTACAAAAGATCGCGAGAGAAAGTCTTAGTGTTCTCTTGCGCGGAAAAAAGATGTTCCCAAAATGAATGTCTACTTCTCTTTATATAGAGATTACAATCGAACCCTAGCTGTACGAGAATA
>OVAP01004099.1:0-15231 GCA_900406295.1 Aurinia saxatilis | reverse complement strand
AAGATAAAACACTTTTTGTGGAAATCTTTGTCAGGGTCGTTGGCTATAAGAGATAGACTCATCTCTCGAGGAACGAAAGTGAACCCAATGTGTCTTGCATGTGGGAGAGAGCAAGAGACTATATGTCATGTCTTGTTTCTCTGCTAGCGATCTGTCGAGTCTACAATGGAAAATATGGTTGCAACATTTTCCATGCCACAAGAAGAATTTACCGAAATATTGCAAGTCATATAAGTCACATTGTGATAGGAATGTCTAATAGCTGCCTCAAGCCTCATCGGTCCATCAGATTTTCCAGTATTGTCCACTATTATCGTTAAATTTTCCCATTAAAACAAGTGAGTGTCACAATTTATAGAGAGNATTGCAAGTCATATAAGTCACATTGTGATAGGAATGTCTAATAGCTGCCTCAAGCCTCATCGGTCCATCAGATTTTCCAGTATTGTCCACTATTATCGTTAAATTTTCCCATTAAAACAAGTGAGTGTCACAATTTATAGAGAGATTTGTAAATTGACCCCAATATATAGCTTTTCTTTTCTATTGATTTGGCTCGCGATACACAAAAGTAGAGAAGAAAGCAATGTTCTTAAAGGTTAAAATCGTGTCGAAAAAGCTATGACAAGAAATACTATTTTAACAGAGCTTTGGCTTCCAAAAAATAGCCAAACCAGCTCTACTAGGGCTGTGAGGTGGAGACCAGGGAGCTTTATGAGTAGCCCATCCTTTGAAGAGTTTTTAATTCTGGATTCTTCGTCTCCATGAGGGATAACTGATATATTGTGTTTTGTGCATGTTTTTACCCTTTGATTTCATATCATTTAGTCTCATTTGTCATGTATTTGTGTTAGTTTATTGTACATTCATCCACATTTTCCATTTTAGCTTGCATTTAGGACTTTATCTTGCATTTTTCATTGCATATTTTTGCATGATTTAGGTACTTTTGGAGCTACTTGGATGTGGAGAAGACTTGGATAAAGTNGAGTTTTTAATTCTGGATTCTTCGTCTCCATGAGGGATAACTGATATATTGTGTTTTGTGCATGTTTTTACCCTTTGATTTCATATCATTTAGTCTCATTTGTCATGTATTTGTGTTAGTTTATTGTACATTCATCCACATTTTGCATTTTAGCTTGCATTTAGGACTTTATCTTGCATTTTTCATTGCATATTTTTGCATGATTTAGATACTTTTGGAGCTACTTGGATGTGGAGAAGACTTGGATAAAGTTGGGAGAGCAAATAGATGAGCAATTGAGCAAAGGAGAAACAAAGAGTGAAGAAGAGACAAGAAAAGTGAAGAATGCATATAGATCAGACGTGACCACCAGATCGAAATGCCCGATCTCATTGCACGTAATTTGCCAATCTCCCTGTGCACTGAGATCGGATGCCAATCCGATCTGGCCACCCGATCTCAAGTGAATTTTAAGAACAGTAACACAATTTCATGGATTTAGTAATTACAATATAATTTCCTACACCAATAAAAAATTTATATCTTTAAAATGCCCGTGTGTTAACGTAAACCCTAATCTAGTTATATATAAAGTCATATCATACATTTTAACTTTTTTTAATAACACAAAACAGTAGTATGTATGATATGTCAATTTAATGTGTAGGAAAAAAAGAAAAAAAAACCCACATACTTGCGTAGATTATATTAATAAATGAAAAGAAATTAACAGATTTTACATGCATCAAATGCTCTTTTAACTACACACATCTGGCAAATTAATAAGGCATGCTAGTGATCTATTTAATGATCTAATTAATGGGGCATGTAATAACTAATCAATGTCAATATTTACTAAAAATAACCCCCTATAATTGTTCTATAAAATGGTTATATTATGAGAAATTATATGATCTCAATCATTCGGACAAACGATAAAAAAAATAAAAATCATTGAACACTGATTTTTGAAATGTACCCTAATCAAGTTGAACTCGATGAAGCCCNATGTAATAACTAATCAATGTCAATATTTACTAAAAATAACCCCCTATAATTGATCTATAAAATGGTTATATTATGAGAAATTATATGATCTCAATCATTCGGACAAACGATAAAAAAAAAAAAAAAATCATTGAACACTGATTTTTGAAATGTACCCTAATCAAGTTGAACTCGATGAAGCCTTGGCGGCCTCTCTCTTGTATGATTATTCCGAATTGACACTTGATGATACACTTAATGCCCATCAACTTCAACAACAAGAAGAAGGTAAACTATTCATATAGTTTGTGATCATCAGCTAATCTATAATTTATTTCGGTTACGAATCTTGAACGAATTAGTATCATCTCTTATGAAATTATAAGTTCTTATATATCATGAAATTTTCTTGAGGAATAGCTATAATTTTTCTTTTAGTGACATTGCTTTGAGAGTAGTTATAACATTTTTTTTTTGCTACCAAATTATATAGAAGCCTATAGGATTTCTTTACTTGCTGATGAAGAGCTGGCAAAAGAGTTACAAGATATGGAAGGTACCTTTTATGCATCCAGGTTAATCAATCAAAATGCAATTTGTAGTTCCAAGATATTAGTTTTCTATTAATTTTTATGCACTGTTAATATTAATTGAACATGTCTTGAAAACCTTTTTTAATTTGATCTTATTCAAATGATCCATCACGTAAAAAAAGTAATTTATGTTATTTGAAAGTGCAACNTCCAGGTTAATCAATCAAAATGCAATTTGTAGTTCCAAGATATTAGTTTTCTATTAATTTTTATGCACTGTTAATATTAATTGAACATGTCTTGAAAACCTTTTTTTTATTAATTTGATCTTATTCAAATGATCCATCACGTAAAAAAAGTAATTTATGTTATTTGAAAGTGCAACAGAAAAAGTTTCTAAAACTAATATCTTGGAACTTGTATAGTATTATATAAATTCTTCAGTATTGTATGCTTGAAAGGAAAGCAATAAAAAGAAAACAAAACACAAAATAATTCATTACAAAATTTGGTTAATCGTAGGTTATCCTCAAATATCTGTAAGCGATGATGAAAACTATGCTAAATTATTACAAGAAGAAGAATGTAAGTCTATTTTCTGATTACTATTATTTTCTATATATTTATATTATCATATATAAGTTGGAAATATGGTCATTTATGTTTTGTATTTATGTCTAATGTGTCCAAACCCGATCCACATCCCAAGATATAACGAATCATGCAGATTTAACGGATGATGTTAACCAAATTACTGATGAATTCCAGCACTTAGAAGGTAGTAAATATTAGCTTATTAATATATTATATATATATATATTGTTTCACCTTTAATTTGTGTAGTGCACAATGATAATTCCCCACATCAACCAAGTTTTCAGTCGCGTCCCTCTGACGCTGATGTAGATCCTGAGAATATGACCTATGAGGTAACCACGACATTTTAAATTTATATGATAATGTTTAAGATCATTATCTTAGTGAAAGGATTTGCATATATGATATTATACATCCGATTTGTATGATTTAGGAACTGAATGAATTAGGAGAGTCAATCGGACATGTTAATAAAGGATTATCCAAAGAGAGAATCAGTGAAATACCAACTCATAAACTCGGCGTAGTCTCATCGTTTAAGAAAAAGTTTCTTGGATCCGAAACAGATCAGTAAGAACCTAACCATTTATGCATGTCATCATTTTTTATGATATATAAATATATTGTTTTTATACTTTTAACATATGAAATTATTTTAATAAAGTAGCTAAGTATATATGTATATATATATATATAGTAATTTTTATCTTTTAAATAATCTATCATCCATATTAAACCATATATGCTATCATACAATATTACAATCATAAAACGACATTTTTATCTTTTCTAAATGGATTTATTTGGTTTTATTTATTCTGGTTTATGTTCATATTCTAAATAAATTTATTATTGTTTGGGGTTGCAGATGTTCAATATGTCACACCGAATTTACACAAGGAGATACACTATCAACTTTGCCATGTAAACATATCTACCATAAGGAATGCATTTCAATTTGGTTGGAGGAAAATAAGGTATGAACATAAATTAAGTCAAAACATTTAAACTTTTATATCATGTCTTGATATGTACCTAACCTAATAAATTCATTTACGTATATATTTTAGAATGCTCTTTTTTTTTTTTTTTTTACAGAATTGTTGTCTCTGCAACTCAGAGGTTGGACCATCACGCCGATGAACGTGGGAGTTTTACGAGTTATCTATATTTCATTGAAATAAGCTCTTTTGTTTTTTAATTTATTTATCATATATGTATTATATTCAATTAAATCCAATTATTGATATAAACATCAGTAAAAAATTATTGATATACATGCATAAAGGCTCATGTTGGCAATATTCGTCGGAGACTTCCGGATAATATGATTCATCATAGTTAAGCTTATATAACATAATTTAAAACCAATAGATTGAAGGTTCTTGAATAAAAACAACTAAGTAATCGGCCCGAACAGGCTGTTGTTATCTTTTTCAATATTTATGTTATGTTTATATTTTTTTCAACTAGGTAGCCGGCAGCACAGGCATATGTGTGTGTTTTCCATGTTTTATGGTTTTTTAATACTTATGTTATGTTCATATTTATGATATATATCGAAGGTTTTTGAATAAAATAAATTAGATGTGGTCGAACAAAACTACCACAAAGTTAGGAAAAAAGACCTAATCAAAGTTATGGTTTTCATGAATCAATATGTTTAACTACAATTTCTTGTTTAAGTCTAAACCATACATACAAAACATAACATGTAACCTATTGAATTCCTTTTTAAGTTTTTCTTCTTCATCTTTTTTGTTTTTTCTTACAAAGACCAGTAGGAATTTTGGGCCTTCAGTTCATAGTCTCCATTAATACCTGGAATTAGCGTTTAGAAATTCCATTTAGCGTTTGGGCACCTTTGAAGTTAAATTTGGGTTAGACAATTTTTAAAAAACATATAAAAACATAACTGGAAAGACATTTCTTTGTAACTACAATATTTGTAAAAACATATTAAACCCTAAACCCTCAAAGAACTTTTGGTAGCTCGAGCTTTGAGGAGCAACTGGATTATCAATCATCTTTCTTTGATTCGCCTACTTCATCACCACCAGTTGTACATATAAAAATATCATTCAACAATAAAGATGTCTCTTCAGTTTCCAAATTGAATATGAGAATCCTAGCCAGTCTCAGCACAATGGTGACTTTCCTTCATTTCAGTTGGTTCAAGAGGTTACAAAATCCGTTGACAAAGATAACAACATCTTTTGTCAGTCATCTCCTTGTGTTTCCAACAACTGCTTGTCAGATTTTGAGCTCTGGGAATTTGATGAAAAAAGCGCAACAAAAAATGTATCAAGCTTACATCAAGACTTAGGAGAGAGAAGTGGACATGATGATATTATTGCTTTCTCAGTTTTCTTTCTTGGTCTTTCATGTTTTGACTGGAGATCATCAGCAATACACATATTCAAAAAAACACGAAAGCAAAAACAAAAAATATGTTTCAAGATATAAACCACCCTTTCATAGGTTATCCATGCTTGACAACCAAACAATCCAAAATCATGTCTAAGTAATGGGGCAAATTTAAACGATCTTCTGAAGAAAAAGCAAAATCGATCCGCCGGTACTTATAACAAAGCTCTTTTGTTTATTTATGTTCATCATTTGCATTATTCACACATCATTAGCCTCGTGAGACCAAACTAACAAAAAAAAGAAAAGAAATTTCACTCTTAAACGGCCTTATAATTGACGATGGTAATGATGAAAGATAAAATCGGTGATAGTGTCTCTTAATGAACATAAAAGGAAAAATATAGTTTGTACATTCCATTATAATGACTCACAATATTGTCGTGTTGTTGAGAGGTAGCACATGAAACAACTAATGGAAGTGTCCCCTATTTAATACTATCATATAGAAAAATAATAGTTTGTGACGTAAAACAAAGATAAAAAAAAAGTTGAGGTTGTCTCAGTTTTAGCCTGTATAGTACATGCCTGTTTACAAAGTCTATGCATTATTAATTTTAATAATATCTTTTTTAATAATTAATTAGTCGCTAAAACAGATTTAACAACACTAACGATCCAGTTTAGGACCGGTTCAATTTCATTTGATTATATGTAAAGTGTAAATAAAGTTTGTGTACCAAATTTATAGAGTTAAATAGTTCATGTCGTAAAACAAAGAGGTTAAAAGTTCATGGTGAAATAGTTTTAGTGGATATAGTACAAGTGTATCTACAAAAAAATATCATGACCATAATACACTCCTACTATCAAAAGCTCAATCGCACCTTCACATGAACAAAAGGAAAATGAAAAGAAAATTATTAATCCAAAATAATGAACCTTGCGAGCATGAAGCACAACATTAGAATTGGAACATCGTGAACGAGAGACATTTAATGACATAATATCTCGCTTGATATACTTAAGATGTATTGGAAAAAAAACATAGCTAAGCAATAATGGAGATGTCAAATAATCTAGGGCAAAGGTACCTCTCCATTTGTCCGGATAGAGAATCAAAGCACAATATTCTTCATTCAATATTGTCTAAACCCTATAATTTTTCTAAACCCTAATTGATAAAACCCTAAATCCAAGTGCATATATTATTATAGGGAGGAATCAGTCTAACAACAAAAAGAGAGAATAAAGTACTAGACGAGTAAACTCCATTAACAACACTGAGAAAGCATGTCATTCATTTTAATTTTTCACAACTTTCACCACTTGCGAACACTGATTCAAAAATCACCGAGCGACAATCCTTCTCCAACATTGACCACATAAAGCGCTTCGAGTTTTGGATGTAAAGGAAAAAAAATGATTGGAACCTTTCAAACCCATGAATCGAATGCCATTGGTGTCGAAGAGGACCCATCCAAAGCCACTCGCATTGTCATGTTCTGCCCATGATGCATCCCTCTGGAAATAAGACATTCCTTTGCTTACTGATCGAGGGAATCAAACTCGCTTCAGTCTCACCATCTATATGATCTTCAACTAATTTTGCTACCTGCCATGCATCTGCTTTGGATAGAGCTACTTACAAAGTGTCAAGGGGAGATTTGTCTTTGTTACCGAAGACTTTGTTGTTTGGCTCTTTTCGGATGTACCACAAAATCCAAAGATATGTAGGTAAATGTATGGTCTCTATCTCCTACATCTTTTGCTCTCCAAAATAGGAAATCAACATTCGATATAAGTACTCATGAACACACCCTTAGATTTAGGGAATATTTGATAAGGCCCATATATGTGAATCGTGTGGGCACGCAAACAAAAGATGACTCATCGTTTATTCCTTTGCTCCGCATCTTGGACATCTTTTGTCATATCCTATGTGACGGTATGTAAGTTTTTGGCAAGTGACAACACAATCAGAAATTTTTTGCCACAAATTACTTTAGCTTTTGTGTTGTCTTTGTTTTCCAAATTTGGCTTTGAACCCTAATAATACTAGGCTCTAAAACCNGGGGGGGGGGGGGTTTAATGGAGTTGTAAAATCATAACACCAATGACACAAAAATTGCAAAATCATCACACCAATAACAAAATATTTATAAAGATTATAAGATTCTATCACCAAAAAACCATGAATTCTTAAAATCTTTAAGAATCAAACTATCAATAATCCCACTTAATGTAACCAGACTTTGTGTAAGACCAAACAATACCCTCAAGTCTGAATGGTCTACCTGGTCTCGTCCCCTTGATCATAATTATGTCCTTTGGTACAGCTAGCCTTGTTTTTTGTTGTTAGTACTCTTTCCTTCCCCGCAAGCGAGCAACGGTAAGCGAGCGTCACTGAGAACATTTACATACTATCAAGTTAAATTTTATCAATTGGTTGATAGTAAGACGAACAAATATAATAATGTTAGACGAGTGTTACAAAACTGTATTTTTAATAATAAGCCAGTTTCTATGACACAAAACAAAAAAAAAATCATCGGTGTAATACCAAAATAGAAGGGCCTAGAGTTCGGATTTTCTAACACTCGATTCTCACGGCTCCACTCTCAGAAGAAACGAATTTAGGTTTTCTGAGGACTGGCTCCATGCATTGAATCACGTCTCCAACTCTAAAATCATTCCAATCTCCCATCACAAGCCCACACTCGTTCCCTTTCCCGACCTGTTCCACATCTTGTTTCTCCCGTTTCAGCGATGCACATGGCCCTTCAAATACCACTTCTCCACTCCGCAACAGTCTCATCAGTCCGCTTCTACATACCCGACCATCCATCACTTTGCAACCTGCGATGCTCACCCCATCTTCTTCGGTTCTCCTCTTTCCTAATATCTTAAAAATGCTAAGTACCTCGGCTTCCCCAGCCACCTCCAGCTCCGCTACTCCGGGTGCTTTCTCTACGATCAAGTTCCCGATGTCTTCGAGCAAATGGTATATCACACGGTGATGGAATACCTAAGAGATCACCATTGGTAACAATTTTAAAACCTCTTTCCACTATATCTATGTGAAAGCCTCATAAACAATTATTTGGAGCCAAAAGTGTACCTTGACTTTGGCTTGAGCAGCAGTAACATTAGTAGAACTTCCACTCTTAACGTTAAACCCAACGATACAAGCACCACATGCTTTTGCCAAGTCCAAATCAGAATGAGATATTGCTCCCACTCCGGTATGAATAATGTTCACAAAAACCTACCAAAATTAAAACAAGAGGTAAATTCTCTCACAGAAAGCCAACATGGAATTCTCAAACACAGAAGGCTGCAATAACCAATATTTTGGATTCACGCACCTGTGGGCTATTTAACGTTCTTAACGCATCAGCAACAGCCTGGGCAGTTCCTTGCACGTCTGATTTCACTACTATTGGTAATTCAACCCGAACAAACCCTTTGTCAGACTCTGCTTCTGTTGGCTCTGCTTCCTCTGTTCTCGCTTCTTCGGCTTTCAACAACCGATCTTTTTCATATTTCCTTCTTCTCCCTTCACTCAACATCCTTGCGCGTTCCTCCGATTCCACCACAATGACATCGTCACCAGCCATCGGAAGACCCTTAAGCCCTTCAATCTCGACCGGCAATGCAGGTGTTGCTCGGTCTGTTGGCTTACCCATCATGTCCCGAATAGCCCTGAGCCTTCCCCACTGAGACCCAATGACTACGTGCTGACCGCTCATCAAAGTCCCAGCTTTTACAATAATGGTAGCTAATGGTCCACGGCCTTTATCAAGCCGAGCCTCCACAACATATGCTTGAGCTGGTCCATCCACACGTGCTTTAAGGTTCATATCCACGGATTGCAGAAGCAGAGCTTCTTCTAAGTTGTCTAGCCCCGTACTCTTGATTGCAGACACCTCCACAGCCTGAAACAACAAGCCAAACCGTCATCACTTAATCTAACCATCGTTGGTAAAAACTTCAGAGGTGAAACAAGGGTTGCCTAACTGAACCAGAAACCTCACCGACCAGCAAATACACTGATTGGTTTCATTTATGACTGAACAAACCATAAACAAACCAAACGAACAAAAAGAAAGATTGCTTAAATCTGCAATTTCTTTAAAAATCCTTCGAAAAGAGTTTTAACAAACCGAACAGTGTTCAGTTTAGTAAAAAAACTCAGGAAACACAAACACCAAAGTTAAAAACTCCCACCTGAACGTTTCCTCCAATATCCTCAAGCTCTATCCCTTCAGACGTGAGCTGGTACTTGACTCTTGCTGGATCAGCTCCAGGTTTATCGCATTTATTAATCGCAACCACAATCGGAACATTTGCTGATCTAGCGTGCGCAATAGCCTCAAGCGTCTGCGGCATTACCCCATCATCAGCAGCAACTACCAACACGACTATATCAGTCACAGCGGCTCCCCGAGCACGCATTTCGCTGAAAGCGGCGTGACCAGGTGTGTCGAGGAAAGTAATTGAAGTGCCGGAATCTGGCATGCCCACCACGAAAGCACCCATATGCTGAGTGATTCCGCCAGCTTCTCTGGCTGCCACAGAAGTGTTTCTTAAAGCGTCCAACAGCGAGGTTTTTCCGTGATCGACATGACCCATTACAGTTACAACCGGAGGCCGTGGGAGAATTTTGGACCCTTCAGTAGAATGTAGCCTCCTTACGTTGATCCCAATTTCCTGTGGAGGATGAGAAAACAAATACAGAGTTACATGAAATAGGGATGTTCAAACAGATGAACAAATCTGAAACCAAATAACAAATTATAAACCCAAACCAAGCCTAATATGGTTTACACTATAAAAAGCAAGTTATGGATATTCAATTCCTATAAACAGGCCAGGGCAAAAAATTATAAATCCAAAGACAGAACATTTTAATTTGGCTACCATGGTTCGAATTTTTTATATCCGAGAAACCAGACTAAACCTTAAACTCCTTTGAAACTTACAGATATATCAGGTCACAACCCAAAACCGTGTCAACTAATCCATAGTAGTTTTAGTTTTACATAACAGAATCACCTTACCATCGCAAGAAGCTCGGCAACATCAATACTGATTGTGTCAAATTCTGAACTAACAGTTTCCCCAACATTGATGAGAATGCTCTGTAGAACCGCCACTGACTCACCAGTACGCTTGGAGAGCTCGAGTAGTGTCATGCCTTCGAATATGTCGACCGTCTTCTCAGGCAATCCCTTTGCCAATCTTTTTAGTCTAAGAGGTACGTAAGGAACTTCAACAGGTGGCTTGGCCACTTTTTTCTCCCGTTTGGAGAACTTTCCTTTGGTTTTTACAGTCTGTTTCTTGCGTTCACGATGACTCAGTGGACGATCAGGATCTTCTTTTTTTCTAGCCAATGTTTCTCGGCTTGCATGAAAATACCTATTTGAAAAAACAACCCAGTACAGGCCAGTGAGCATTCAAATATATACTCTAAAGGAAGAAATATAAGAGAGAAAGAAAAGTCTAAACGAAAGGTTTACCTTATGGATGTTTCGGTTGGGAAAGATTCACGAGTAGTAGACCAATTTGATAGCGAGCTAAAAGGGAAACCTAAACATGAAAAGAACTTTTTGTTCATTTTCTCACAAATCTAGAAGGAATACAAATATTGTAACCCATTATTTTACACTTACCATTTATGTAGCGAGCGAATGAAAAAGGGACATTTTCAGAAATGCTTTTAAAAACTGTAGAGGAAATCTGCCTCTCTGTAGATGCTACTACTCGTGAAAGAACCAAACCTCTATTAAAAGAAGCTTGGATACCCTGTAAATCCGTAAACATATATGAAATGCTAATTAATATGAAAACTGGAAAGCTGATACATATGCAAAAAAATTTTGAAGAATGTGTAACCACTCACTGAACCTAAACCGACCAAAGTCAAGACTTATATATCCAAAATGAAACAAAAGCTTCATAACTTTTCATTTCGTTTCCAATCAACAATTTGAAGTACAAACAGCTTAGACAATGAACAGATAAAGAAAAGCGCAAGTCTCATCCATGGATAAACACGACTACTAATAAGTAAACCAAATCACATTTGTGCAAATGTGGATTTGCTTCAGTAAGAGAATTTTTTTCTGTCCAAACTACAGGTCTAAACGCAAATTATAGAGATAAAGTGCTTAAGAAGAAAGAGTCCAAAATCCAATAACTATCCGTATAACTTCACCCTAAAGTAGCAGATATAATTACAACATATCCCATTGAGAAAGAACCTAACCACTAAAAAATATGAAATGGAAGCAATTCACTCGAAAAGAGAGGCAAAGAATACCTTCTTGCCTAAGTGCCTTGACGCCATTCATATGTCAATCAATCTCCGGCTCTGCATTGTAAACATTAAAAAAAAAAAACCTCAATTAGATAAGCATTTAACAAACAAAACCAAATACAAGAGTTTAAAAGAAAGAACTTGAGAGACTCTAACGCATGTCCTAACCGATTCTTAGAACGACGAAAGGAGATCTCAGAGATTGATTGAGAGTGGACGAAAGAAGAAGTAGAGGATCGAGAAAAGTACTGGAAATTCGAATTTTAGGGAAAAAGGCCTCGATAAAGAGAAAAAAATTGATTCCAACTTCGTTTGGGCAAATGATCGAACAGTTTGTGGGCACAAAAACTTACAAGCCGCAATGATAAAGTAAAAGCATATCTAACATTGAAAGAATATGAAGTTGAGTCGACGGAGAATCTACCTCTTGTGGACTCTTGTCTCCGACAAGACGATCGAGACAGATGCCAGAGTAGTCGGAACTCGGAACAAAGAAGCTAAGGAAAAGACTTGTAGATCAAGGACGATGATAATGAAAATCGTAAGAGAAGAAAAGAGCATGGAAACGTATTTGGGCTTTTAATTTGCTAAACCCAAATCCAGAACAATTTTATCCCAAAGACCAACATCAACAAAAAAATATGAAACTAGTGATCGTTTCTGGCTTTTTTTCTTCCTTTTCTCTCTCTTTTTTTTCTTCTTATTACGAAAACGTTCTGTGTAGACCCGTGGAATATGTTCTGAAGCAGAATATGTTACATGGTACTGTCTCATGAACCATTCGAACCTGTAATCTTTAGAATTTGGCTGAGATTTTCATCACTTGAAAAAGAGTTTTACTTTGATCAGAGCAAATTTTAGGAAGAAATTTTTATTTTCACTTAATGGATGGACTATCTGTGAAATTTTTCATATTATTCTTTTTATGTTAACATGTTAGAAAATACACAATTTTGTTTGAATCTTCGTGAGTTTAAGGGATTGAGTTTTCATCTACTTTAGTTTGCTGCCATCCCTGATTCCACTGACTTCGACACTACGGAATAAATTTATCAACACGGATATTCCTCAACTTCCATATGTAATTGAAATGTCAAAAATATATTAGTGAAGTCATTGAAATCTGTTGAAAGTATGCAAAAAAAAAGGAAGGAAGCTTTTGAGAGAACAAAATTCGAGCAAAAAACTTGTTAGAACTCCATACTCTTTGGATTTTGTTTGGAATTAAAATCTCAAAACCTAATTTCTAAAAAAGAGTCAATAATGAAAGACTTGTTGGCCAAATTTTGTGAATTTTCTCTCTAGCTCTCGTTTCTCTCAACTTTTTGAGGAAACTCTTTCACCGTCCACCGCTTGACTGAGACTGGTGGTTGGCGGTTCTAGCCGCTGCCGGTCCCCAACGTTTCTTTTTTTTTCTTTGCGGCTATCTCATATATAGATTCGTTTTTTATGTTGATCTAGGGAATTCAGTTGGATCCAAAAACATATATAAATTGAGGAATAAGATATTATTCTCTCTAATCCTCCTCATAGATCGGGTGATCCTTCGAGATTCCGGCAAACTAAACAGTCCCAATTCGAACCTACCGCTTTGTTTTCATACCCGGCTTGGCCCTATCTTCACATGCATACCTACATTTTTTGCGTTTTGTAATTCCATTTCAATTAGGGTTCGGGTGGCGGCGGATATGGCTTGTTCAAGCTTGTTTTTTGGGTTGGTGTGCGTTTTCTTCTTTGTTGAACCCTGCATTTGTGTTCAACTAATAAAAACATGTTCTTCAGCTTGCAGCTCAGTGGCTTAGCCTCCTTTGGTTCAAGCAATAGAAAGACCGTTTGGAGGTGAAGGCTGACCAAAGACTTGCTCGCTGTTTCGGTGTACCATGCCTCTCCCGGTTTTTCCTCGTGCCTAGATATGTTGTGATGATCTCTCCTCTGTCTTTGTACCGGGGACTCAAGATGGTTTGTCTTGCCGTCTTAGATTTTTAGGTTCTCTACTTACCCTAATGTTTAACTGAAATGGTTTGAGGGCATCTTTGTTAGTATGTAATGTGTTAGATTTTAGGAATCTTTTGTTGTGGCTCCTAGTTTCACTTTGTAGACTTTGGAACTCCTTTGGTCGTCGGTCTGTTTTCCACAAAGGAATCCCACCAATGTATCCAATTTGCAACAAAATTTTTATCTTAGTAAAAAAATAAAAAGACTTGTTGGCTTTCTTTCTAACCAATTTTTATGTAATTGAATGTCTTTTTATATTTCAACACAACGTTTACGTAAAAATCATAAATTTAGTGAAAAATACGTTACCAAAAAAAAAAAACACATAATACTCGAACCGGACCGTGGATAATGTTTGGTGATTTTAACGAGATCATACCAAACGCCGAAAAGAAAGGGGGTCGTATTAGACAGGAATACACCTTCAAAGACTTTTGAACAATGATATCCACCTGTAATATGGAAGACTTGAGATCCAAAGGTGACCCTTTCAGCTGGGTCTGCAAAAGATGCAATGATACGATTTGTTGTTTTCTGGATTGTAACATGGTAAATTCTGAATGGCGTGCTCTTTTTCCTTTATCAGAACAGAGTTTATGGCTTTTCAAGAATCCGACCACATGCCCATTCTAGTTAACATAGCCTAGAAAGGTTTACAACGTAACGGCCTCTTCCTCTTTGACAAACGCCTCTCTTACAAAGAAGAATATAATCAAACAGTCATTACCAACTGGAGTTCATGGGACCATGATCAATCCCAACCCTCTCAAGCTTTACACAACAAAAATACTAAGTGTCATCGTGCTATGGCTCAATATAAAAGGCGTAATCCCCACCGCTCTGATGTTGATATTACAAGACTTCAAACCCAACTTGATGAAGCTTACACAAATCCTAACATGTCCACGGATGATGTCAAAAGAATACAATACAACCTCAATCAAGCATATCACCATGAAGAGACCTACTGGCGCAAAAAAAGTCGATCCCAGTGGTTACGAGATGGTGATAAAAACACTAAATATTTCCATGGTTTAACCAAGACCAGAAACGCCAAAAATAAAACACATTCGAGATGCAGCTGGAACGGAGAAGTTCCATGACACAGACATCGCCTCAGTAGTTGTTGATTACTTCGCTGGCTTATTCACCTCTAAAAACCCTCTGATGACAGATATTGATCAATTACTCGAACATGTACACGCCAACGAGAGTAACTTCTGATATGAATAGTCTACTCACGCAGCCAATTACTATCAGTGAAATACGAACGACTGTTTTTCAAATCGGAGCTAATAAATCCCCGGGAGGAGATGGCATTCCAGCTAGTTTTTATCACCTTTATTGGGACACCGTCGGACCTTATCTTTGCGCCATGGTCTAAGATTTCTTCTAGAAGGATATCTCTGATACAAGGCTGAATCACACTAATATTTGTTTGATACTGAAAGTCTCGAAGCTTG
>OVAP01004098.1:0-15231 GCA_900406295.1 Aurinia saxatilis | reverse complement strand
ATCCGTCGGTTATCTGTCTCTTTTCCGTCGGAAAATTTTCCGACGGCCGCCTTCCGTCACTTCGTCCGTCAGTTTATCCGTGTTTTTCTTGTAGTGACTCCCTTTGTTTCAACTAGATTTAAGAGATTTTCTTTATGTTTCATTATACTTTATTTTATTACAAAATTTATTGAGTTTTAGTTATTTTGTTTTATTGTTGGATTTCAGAATTAATAATAAAACATGTTTGTTTTGAATTTTTTTTCTTTTTTTTTTTTGATGATTTCTTAATCTGTGTATCTAGGACATCACATATTAAGATTCAGAGGGAGTATATGTGTCATTGTTGTTGTATGCATCTCTAAATAATTGTTGTTTTGTGGTGTATGTTACATGCATGTAGATTATATAGTAATATAAGTGAATATATATATATATATATATATATATTAAAGAAGAAATTGTTTATATAGTCTCAAAACTGTCAACTGAAATTGTAGATTTTTTATTTATATGTACTACTTAGATTTATTAGGTTTGTAAGCTTGTTTTAGTTGAGTTTTTTTTATTTTGTTTTTCATGTAAACAATTTTCTTTAGGGTGAATTTGCTCAATGACCATATTGAGCTCATAAATTAAGCTTATAGTCATTGCATATTGGCAATTGAGCAAATAACCATATGTGAGTAGTATTTGACTCAATTAACCCTCCCCTCTCCCCACCTATGTCTTCCCACACCTTCTCTTTTATTTTCTATTTAATATATTATTCATTTTGATTTAATATATTATTTTCTATATTGAACCATTAATTTAAACCTAAAACTGAATTATCTAACAAATAAAAAAAATTAAAAAAATTGTCGGGGAATTCAAAATATGAAAATGATGTATTTTTAACTTAGAGTATTAGTATATTGTATGTTTTTCTGTAGAACTCATCTTAGTAGTCTATTCTATACAGTATACAGTGAATACTATTCTATTTTGGTATTGATAATTATACATTATTTTTGGAAATATAGGTCATTTTCAAAAATTTAAATTGTGTCATGTGGACAAAAAATCTTTGTTTTTTTCTTTCTAATCAAAAGGTTAACCTAGTGTTTTTATGAAGATACAATGAAATGAAATATGATGGGGTAAGGAAAAACAATTAAAAAGAAAAATATAAAAAGAAAAATAAAAAGAAGAAAACCAACGTGTATATTTGTGTGTGTTGTAGTTTCAAGGGTATATTTGTATATCTTTCATATTAACAAAGAATATCATGGTCATAGATGTGCTATGGTTAGCTTGTGAATTTTGTAAAAAGTTTTGGTTATATATGCCAATTTCTCTTTTCTTTATTGCGTGACAACTTTTTCCACTCAATTTTCTCTCTTTTTTCTTTTGCTCATAATCTCAATTTTTATTTTTCGTTTTCTTAACTAAGATATAAAAGATTTCCGCACCTGAATTTAATGTTTTGTTCTTTCCAAAAAATTCGTGTGTATTTTTCTTTTAACTAACTCCTGGAAGAACATCTTTTAAATTGCAATCAAACATTCTTGTGTCCAAATCTGCTTGTGATATACCCCCTAAATGCTCAAGGGTGTATAGAAAACCGCAGAAGTAGTGCATGGATTTAGACTTAAAGAAAGACTGAAAACTCTTTCTTTGATTTAAATCACAATGGGTAGAGATCGATGATGGAATGGAGAACATATTTCAAAGGCTGTGACAAGCCTTGTGGTATATTCATCACACTTTAGTTTAAGTGGACCACACTCAACAAAAAAAGGGATAAAAGAGAGTAGATTGTACAACTAGTTTTTCTGAATAACACTTAGATTGATGAAAAAAGGTGTCTGAAAAGAATACAATGTATTGATAATAGGTTTGTTTGTGACAACCTCCAACGGTCAAAATGCTTGAAACCGGAAATAAAATAACACAAAATTGGAGAAGAATGATTGAATATAGTTTATTTCCTAGTTTTTACCTTTTAGGTTTATCGTGGCTCTAAATATGGATAGTGAGGGCGCTCATTGATGTTCTGAAATGCTTTCATCTTGAAAATCTTGATAAAATTGAGGCTCGTAACGATATGTGAAAGTTGTTAGAGGAAAAGGAATGGTGTGTAGATTCATTTGGCTCCAATGATCGCAAACTTGGAATGGGTATCACTTCTTGCATATAAATTCAGGTTGGATCTGGTGGTTTTGATGACTTGATACCTTCACAACTTTCAAGTAAACTTTAGGCGCGTAGATGAAAGGAACATACAGTTTCCTAATTTGGCACCAAATTAGACTGTTGCAAGAATATGTTGGCGCATGGTATAAATAGAGAACTCTACTCATCAACGGAAAGAGAACAAATAAATTGGGAACTCCATTCACTAATGAAACGACAAAAACATATATTACATAGAAATTTACTTCCTATAAAATTTTGTATCAAATTGGTGAGTAAAATAGCACCAACCCTCCGTTCGTTTTCTAGATTTTTTTTTAGTTAGTTTAGTGGTTTTCAAAAGTTACTTTTGTATACATACGATTGGAAGCATTTTTTCTTTTGATAATCTGTCTTTGCAAAAGAGACTTTTCACCCCGAATGTGGTATTTAATAAATCAAGAATCAGTGAAGTGATGCAAATGAAACAACACATAATATGATTGGTTGGGAAGATAACAAATGTGTATTTGTTGCTGACTAGTGGGAGTCTCTGCCAATGTAGAAAGAGAGAAAAACATCTAAGACGGATAAGCAGAAGTTAAGTAATACAACAACTAAGAAATCAAGTTGAAGTCACTTTAGTTATGCGGAAAAACCGGATGGAAACAAAGTAAATTTAGTAGTTACGGATGCATTTTTCATTGGATTTAGTAGTTCAAGGGCCGATCTTGGATGATTTGGGTCCATGAGACAACCAAGTAGGTTAGGTCAGAATTTTAGAGTTTAGACTTGTGAACTTCATTATCTTGTCATCCGTTGGTTTGACACGATTTAAGAAAAAAATCAGATGATCATGTATTTTAGAGCTAAGAGTTGTGGACAACCAAGTGTTGACGAGTTCATCGATTCGTTCTTGAACCGATCGCTTTCTCGGCCTCAGCTCTTGCTCTCCGTCTACAAAGATGGTAACATGTTTTTTTCCTTTTTGTGGTAATTATTATTATTATATATAAGAATAAAACATGTATTACACATAATATATGTGAGGTGGAGACCTTGCTGTGACCATCAATCAATGCTTGGGTGACACATCCTGAAGGACATTTGTAACATGAAACATGGGTTGCATCGAATTTAATGACGCCATATGACACATCAGCAACAAGCCAGAGACCAGCCGGGATCTGTTGCCAACTCCTCACGATCATGAACTCCCTTGATGACACGAGTGGCAACAGAATGTGTAGTCGTTCATATATCTATCAATTGAACACAATATTAAAAACTCCACATGTGTATATAATTATTCAATTTGTGAAAACAATATTTTTTATATATATATATATATATATATAGGTAGTTTATAATATTTTTCACAAATTGAATAACTATATACAATGTAGAATTTTGAATATTGTGATTGCAATTGATAGATATATGAGCAACTATACATTCTATTGCCGCTCGTGACATCAAAGGAGTTCGTGATTATGAGGAGTTGCCAACCGACACAGGCTGGTCTCTGGCTTGTTTCTGACATGTCATATGGCGTCATTGAATTCGATGCAACCCAAATTTCATGTTGCAAACGTCTTTCGGGATATCTCATCCAAACATTGACTAATAGTCACACCAAAGTCTCAACCTCAAATATATAATGGCTGATGGCTCATACATGTTTTATTCTTATATATAATTTTATATTAATTAATGTGGACGGAGAACAATATTTTTGTGTTAGCTATCGATTACCGATTCTGATTGGGCCATGTACCAAGTTCTGATTGCCGATGGTATATAATACATATTAACCTAGGTAATCATTGATATCTACATAAAACTATATTTTGAAGCGCGGGCGTAAAATTTATAGAAAAAATATTTATGAATGTAGACAGTATAAAGATGTTAAAAAAACAATTATACATCTTGTCTTCATATATATATATAAAGTTCACTACAAGTCTACAAAGAAGAGTTCAATTTTACAAGAAATGAAGAACAGTTATATTGTATATTTTATACATATAAAACAACAATGATTCTTATGTGCTTCAAGTGAGTAAATTTAACGATTTAATATGTGTACTAAGATTAAAAAGGTTTAGTAAACCATGATATAACTGAAATTGTAGATTTTTATTTAATTTGTATAGACTTTGTATATTAGATTTTATTAGTTTCTTCTTGGTTGAATATTCAATTTGGTTTCCACGTAAAAATCTCCATTATAATTTGATAGTGTTTTTTGAAATGTTGTATATTGTATGACATATATATTATATTTTTTTCACTCATTTTTTTTCTTTTTCTCAACTAATATTTAAAAGCTTTTCACTACCAAGGTTAATGTTCTGCTGTTTTCAATTATTTCCTCTCCAACTAAACATGGTTTTATTGATCTTCCTCAAAATGATCTAATCACATGAGATTATTATGATTTTTATCACTAGACTTTTAAAATATAAAGTACTCTCTTCATTGTTGCTCCTTTGTTTTTTTGTAGGCGCAACATGAGAGAGCATATACTCTTTCAGCAGACTGTGAGTCAAAAAAGGCCACTATCTCTCAAATTTCAAAGAAGGTTTGTTCTGGACATGTCCCTAATGATCTTCAGGTAATATTCTTTGATCGTCTCTCGATTATCCCTTGCTTTTAAACTCTAGTAAGAGTTTGTTTGTGTCATTGCGTGTATGATCAGGTGGGACAAACATGTAAGATAGTGGCATCAGAGCTATACATGGCATTTGGTGTAGTAGTCTGGAAATCGTAAGAATGGCTCATGCTTCTGCAATGACACTACCAAGACAATAGTTTAAACCAAGATATAATTATTGCTGATTTGTTTTAGAGGTTATGCCATAACATAAAAATGCAAAAAGCTAAAATATGTGAGATCCTATTTGTCAAGAGTTATCGTTAGTCTTGCATGAAGGATATGGACATATATTAACTTACACGATTTAATTAGTCACAGGTATCTCTTATAATTTTTGTACCTACATGTAATGTCCCCCCCCCCCCCCTTTTTTTTTTAACCTATTTGCATTGTTTCTTCTCTGTATATCTCTTATCATTGAACCAGATCCACCTCCCTTATGTACATTTTCTAGTGTTCTCTATTGTACAGAAATGCTTACTTTTCTTTTCCCCATATTGATATTTATGTACACCAGAATAAAAACCATAATAGAACTATGGTTTTACTCGTCATTTACTAATTGTGTATGTATATTGTAGGTAGTTTCTCTAGCATGTTGGCTACTTCGTGGTTTGCCTTTAGGTTCTATGTATGTTGCAGAACATATTATTACTGGTCCCTTTTGCTAAACCTTGTGATCCTTATTGGGCAGGTCAGAGAGCATATCTTCATTGATTTAAACAAGCTAACAAAGTCAAAGCAGATTATGTTATATATCACAAATGATCTGCAGATGTGTTATATGGCCTCAAAATATCGAAGTTTTTAAGCACAAAATAAGAGAAAAAAGGTTAGCAGTGATCTAACTGCATTATTATTGAGAAAATGCAGATTGAGAAACGGTTTTCTACAAAACCAAATTGACTTGGCGAGAGATTCGTGAAGCTGATACAAAAAAATTCTTCATCCTAGCAAAGTCGTCGGTTATTTTTTTTTCCCTTATATAATTTTTTTACTTCTTCCTGGTTTTTCAAATATCTTCGAAAACAAAACGTGGAGAGATGTTTGATTCTTGTACTATCTTTCTTCCATGCTGCCGAGGGAGAAGTTGTGACCAAGCTCACTAATGAGAAGATTCCCTTCTTTAATGCCCGATTCACCTGGAGAACAAATAAACGAACACTTGATGAATGAACAATCTAACACTTGGTGAATTCTGCTTTACAATGATAGGAAGAGCCAACATCAAAGGAACAAAAAGCAACGTCGCTATAAACGCTTGGCTGCCACAAGCCAAGTTATTCATGTGGTAACTTTTCTTACACCTTTTAGCTTCAAATTCCGAAGGTCTAAAAGATCGATAGGCTACGCTTTCACGGTTCCTATTCATAATGAAAATCAGAATCAAACGAGTTTTTACCGGTGAAGGTTGACCATATATGTATTGTGTCCTTTTCTTCTGAATGTATCTGAGGTCTCAGAATATATATATTTTTTTTTTCTTTTTCAGGATTTTTCTATCAAAATGAAGGAAGGTATTGTGGCCATCTCCTATGCTGCAGGAGATAAGAGAGCAGAAGAAAAACGTCATCAATGGTGTCTCAAGATGTGAATCTCTTGGTTCTTCTAGATTTAGGTATCATTTAAAAAGGATTGTGGATGGAGATTGCGAAACAAAACTGATACTGAGTAAACTTAACAGCTAAGAGAGTAGTGGTTCGGTGGAGAAAGTGAAGAGGAAGAGGTGGAGAAGGAGAAGTATTGATGATGTTGATGGAGAAGAAGACTTGTTCAGCAGGTTGGAATTCAAGCCAATGATATTATCTTCCAACGATGATGCACAACCCGAAGTAGGTGGTGGGTCACCTGAGCTAGTCGAAGAAGATGTGTTGCTGTCTCACACTTGAACAACACATGTGAAATTGTTTAATCAAAGTGTTTTTTGAATAGCGCCGACGAATATCCGTTCTCCTTATAATATCCGATGATCTATTCTCAATACTTAATGATTGCAACATATACAATTAATTTCCGTTTTTATCTTTAAAAACGAGTGATTTCTAATATATATATCACTTGTTTTTATCTTTCAAAATGGAAACTGTATATGTAGCAATCATTAATATGTAGAAATCAACTGTAGATTGCTATATATATATATCAAAGTCTTACCTGATGAACTGCACAAGAGAGATATATCAATTTCCAAGATTCAAAAATCAAGACGCGTTGTTATACTAGCATAACTATTTCTTTAGAACTCTCGCAAATAGATTCCAAATTCCTCTGAATATGAATCCAACCAAATCTAAAATTCTCATCTAGTTGACAAATAAGGATACGTACTTATCCGGTAATAAAACGTAGTTAAAAAATCAATTTTCTTTTTTTTTTTGTTTTAGAGAGAATCAAAACCCCAAAAAGAAATCCAACAAAGTTCATTTTTCTCACTAAACATGCTAGCATACTTTTGTTGACAAAAAAAAAAAAAAACATGCTAGCATACTAAACATGAATGGTTAAATCTACCAGACATTCTATTAAAATTTATATTATTTTAAAAATGATTATTAACGTGCAAATTTTTACATGTAAACATTGTCAAAATATTTTCTTCCGCAATGCACTATCAATTAACACGGATTGTTCGATTTATCCGGTGACTTATTAAAACATACAAGTTTAAACAACTGATACTAACTTTTGGCGCAGAGAATATTTTTAAGGCAATTTATTTTTCCCGTCATTTTTCGTTTTATTTTTCTCTCTCGCGAAGACGACTGTGAAAACTAGGGTTTCTCTGATTTCTCACTAAATCTCGCGTTTCACGCGAAATCGTATGAAAAACAATGAATTATGAGTGTATAAATCGGCGAGATCTTCATCTGAGAAACCAATTTTTCATAGTGATCAGCCTCCCATCCGATTTTAGTTTCAATCGGCATCGATCCAAGGTTTGTGTTCTTGTTCTTTAGCTTGATGCATGTAGGTGATAAGAACTCATTCATAATCTCCTGATTTCGTTCTGTATGATTTCATTTGAACCCTAACTCGAGTTTTTTCATCGTTTGGATCGATTGATTTTGCTCGAATCAGATTTTTATTTTTGGAATCTGAGATTGAAGGGTGATTGTCAATAATTTGATTCACCAATATGTCATAGAGGTTAAAGCTAAAAGAACAACAGTTAAGGGTGTCTGTTTCTTTTGAGGTTTTGGTTTGTTCAAAGATTTGAGTTTGCTTCCATTGTTGTCAAATGTGTGGGAAGTGATCTTGAGAATGTGTCTTGGAACCAAATTTTGATTCTTATGCCATGTTCTATCATAGTTTAGTCATGTCATCATTGATTTCTTTCTTGTTGTCTTAAGGTTCACTTTGGTTCTTGAATCCTCATTTCTTTCGAATCCTTCTTTCTAGCTTGAGAAAGTTATTGAAGCTGAGAAGCAAGCTGCAAGAGACTTAAATCCGTGAGAAACGAAATGACAGGGCTTTGTGAGCATTGAAGAAGAAGCGCACGCAAGAAGGGTTATCGAAGCAAGTAGATCAATGGGTCATCAATGTCGAACAACAAGTAAGTTTCGCTTGATCTCTTTTTAGCATCTCACTGTATTTGTTGCATAACCTTGTTGCTATGCAAACATAAAAAAAAATTTGCTCCTTTGATGTCTGATTTTATCTCTCGAAAGAAACTTAACATAATTTTTTAACATGTTATTATGATTCAGTTGGCAGATATCGAACTTACAAGCAAGCAGAAAGCAGTGTTTGAGAGCTTAAAGCAAGGTAACAATGCAATTAAGGCGATTCAGAGCGAGGTCAATCTTGATGATGTTCAAAAACTAATGGATAACACTGAGGCCAAGGCCTATAAGGATGTGAGTTAATGATAAACATTGGTGTACCTCTTTTGTTTATGTGGTCTGGTCATAATTTAAAGTCATGTGTATATTCTCGCCTAGCTTATCTTCGTTTGTTTCCTTGGTAGTCTTGAGTATTCTTTTTTTGCTTTGTCGAGCTGTTAACACACTTCGAATTTGTGGCTTCTCATTTTTTTTGTAGGCAAAGTATTCTTTAGACACTAATTTTGGATGTCATCAATGGAGGGAGATTTTACTTAGAAGTTGTTGGTGGAATGGTTAGATTAAATTAATGTTATAATTCCTAATTAGTATTGAAACCATAATGGCTCTGGCGGCGATTCTACAGGCGACTCACACCTCCTTTCCTCTCATGTGACAGCAAGAAGCTCTCGTCCCAGATCTCGATACGGCCCGTATATCTCCTTCTAGTTTACCACTTTCTTGGGTGATCTAATCTCTTGAAGATTTTCTCACCTCCTAGGGTGAAGACCCATTCTCATATTTCTTAGGGTTTACCCTCTGATCCTTTTGTAACTCTCACGTATCTTGTTCAAGATGACAAGGCGTCTGACCTATGCTGAAAAAGGGAAGGCCCTAACCTTTACCCAGACAGAAGCACCGCCCATTCTCAGGATTAAGGTCCCAAAGGCGGATAGCGCCGATCTCATCAAGCAACACAAGCTCACCCTCATTGGCCGAGCAACAAACCCAAAGGCGCAACGTATGTGGTCTCTCATACCTTTCCTCTCTTATTACTGGAAAGTCTCAAAGCGACCTCAGGGATCTGACCTAGGTAATGGTCTATTCCAGTTCCATTTTGCAAACAAGGCAGTCTCCAATCAGTATTTGAGAACAGACCTTATTTCTTTGCGAAGTGGATGGTGATCAGTCAATGATGGGAACCATCCTTGGATCCCAACTTTCCATCCCAGATCCCTTTCTGGATCCAAATACAAGGTATCCCATTCCACTTTATCTCGGATGCAATGGTGAAAAGGATCGGTGATGGACTTGGCACTTTCATCGACTCGGATATCTCCCCTACCTCGGCTAGAGTGTGGGTTATGCTGGATGGACTCAAACCACTAATCACGCAAGCCACACTCGAATTCTCCAATGGCCAGGAAAAAGAAATCAGTGTGGTCTATGAGAGACTCGACAAACTCTGTAACTCATGTCACATGCTCACCCATGATGGCAAAGACTGTCCTGTGAAAAACAGAGAATCATCAAGCTCGGTCGTTCCAACCTCCTATCCCACACGGACAGAGGAGACTCGGCGTATAGAGTGCAACCACCCAACGTCTCAAGATAGGAGAAACCAGAGATACAACCATTATCATAATCCAGGTCCTGACTACCGTTGCTCCTACCGACCACCCCTGTCTCGTAATTACGCTCAAACTAACGAACGTAGGAATGGGGAACAAGGTCACCCTCTCAACCATTCCAGATACGATAGGGACTACAGTTCCTGTAGATATGGTACATGTGATAGCTACTAAGGCTCTCGTTACGGCTCTCCAGAGCGTCAGAATGCTTCTGCCCCAAGATACTGAAATCCCCGCGAGATTAATGATAAGAGGCAAAGTAATAATTCAGAACATTCTCCACCCATCCAAAAAGAAAGTTTTCACACCTCCCCGCAGAGTAGTGAACATGTAGTGGAGTCAACAAGGCAGCGAAGACCCCCAGCTGAACACTTCTTGGATGAACCTGTTCCATATACTAAATCAACACCAAAAACCATTCATGAAGCTAGAGATGAAGTGCGGGAAGTATTACAGAAATACGCAAACTGTGATTATCCAACTGAGAGCGGGGCTCGGAAAGAAAGACTACGTATTGCTGAAGCTAGTGGCCAAATTGAGGCAAATGCAACGCGTCTGGTACAAACATCAATGAAAGATGTAGTTAAGGATTCTGAAGATGAAACAGAAGACCCGACAATTGCTCAACTGTCCAAGAGAATTTCTGTAAATTTTTGCTTGGAACCACCTCTCAGCAAAGGAGGTACTCAAGATGTCCAGAAGAAACAGCAAGCAAAATGCAAGTCGGGACGTCCACCTTCAAAGCTTAAAAGGTCAAGTAGAGGAGTGAACTTGCTAGGATCGAACTCAAAAAAGAGACTTGTCATACAAGCTCATACTTCACCTCGAAAGAGGCAGAAATCAAATATTATCCCTCCTCAGGAGGAGAACAATTATTCTATCTCTCGGTCGTCCATCTCACGGAGATTAATACCTGCTATCTCAAAAGGGTCGATGGTTCCCCAAAAACCATCCCCATCTCAATGAGAGTAGGAAGCTGGAATTGTCAGGGGTTGGGGAGTACCCCGACAATTCGTTGACTTAGCCATCCATGGAGATTAAAAAAGCGTTGTTCTCCATCCATGGAGATAAAGCTCCGAGACGGATGGTTTTCCATCGAGTTTCTTTCAATCAAATTGGGATATAATGAGTAAGGAAATTGTTGAAGAAATACAGGAATTTTTTACTTCCGGAGTCCTGCCGAGAAACATAAACGATAGTAATATCCGTCTCATCCCAAAAATACCAGCTCCACGTACGGTTGCAGACTATCGACCCATAGCACTATGTAGTGTATATTATAAAATCATAGCCAAACTACTGGCTGCTCGGCTTCAACCGATATTACCGGAGATCATATTTGAAAATCAGTCAGCCTTTGTGAAAGGTCGAGCTATTTCAAATAACGTGCTCATCACACATGAAACCCTTCATTATCTTCGTACCTCGGGAGCCACGAAACATTGTTCAATGGCCGTCAAAACGGACATGAGTAAAGCTTATGACCGGCTACAATGGAATTTTATTGAAGCAGTGTTTATAAGATTGGGTTTCCATCGTAAATGGATAGAATGGCTGATGCAATGCAATACTACATTACAATATTCCTTCTTGATAAATGGGTCACCACAGGGTCATGTCACTCCAACCCGGGGTATCCGTCAAGGTGATCTGCTATCCCCATACATTTTTATTATGTGTAGTGAGGTTCTCTCTGGTTTATGTCGTAAAGCACAAGTGGAAGGCAGATTACCGCGTGTAAGAGTAGCACGTCGCAGCCCTCGAGTAAATCACTTACTCTTTGTGGATGACACTATATTTTTCTGCCGGTCAAATGTCCATAGTTGTCGTGCCTTGGCAAATCTCATTCAGACTTATGAAAATTATCTCGGGACGGCTTATTAACCGACAAAAATCAGCGATTACTTTCTCATCGAAGACACCTAGCTCGACAAAAGCAGCTACAAAAGTTATCCTCAATATCACTCGAGAAGGGGGGATTGGAAAGTATTTGGTTTTGCCTGAACATTTCGGATGAAGGAAGAAAGACCTGTTCACAGCCACTGTTGACCGCATAAAACAAAAAGGCATTAGCTGGTCCAATCATTTCTTGTCCTCGGCAGGTAAACAGACTTTGCTTAAATCAGTCTTAACTTCGATACCAAACTATACCATGACATGTTTCAAGATCCCCCTATCCCTTTGCAATCGCATACAATCTGCACTAGTCCGGTTTTGGTGGAACTCAAAACCTGACAAACGAAAACTAAGCTGGGTAGCATGGGATAAGCTGACTCTACCCACAAAAGATGGCGGATTGGGATTCACAGATATTGAAGCATGTAACGATGCATTACTAGCCAAACTCGGATGGATGTTGATATCACATCTTGAATGCCTGCTCGCTAGGATCTTGCTTGGTATATACTGCCATTCTACTGATTTTCTTGATGTTCAAACAACAAATATTATGTTGCACGGCTGGAGAGGCATTCTGGTTGGTAGGGATTTACTCAAACGGGTTTGGGTAAGACCATTGGTTCTGGACTGTCCACTCGTGTGTGGCTAGATGCCTGGCTATCTTCAAAAGCTCCAAAAGTAGCTTTTGGCCCGATGCCGGAGAATCAACAGGAACTTAAGGTAAATGCTCTGAAAATCCCTGATTCTAATCAATGGGATGCGGCACAAATCCAAGCAGTTTTACCACACCATCGCGAGGATATACTAGCACTCGTTCCAAGTAGACTCGAAACAGAGGACCAAATCTGTTGGTTGTTTAACGACTCCGGCAAATACTCCACCAAGTCTGGATACCATGCGGCTCGTTGACTGAAACCAAAACATGCGGTTCACTCCCTAGTGCAGCAGTTCAATTGGACTGGCAACATTTGGAAATTACATGTGGCCCCTAAAGTTAAACACTTCATGTGGAGAGCGGTTCATGATGCTCTGCCAACGAAAACAGCTCTTGCTCATTGTGCCATCCCTGTGAATCCAAAATGTCCATGATGCAATAACGATGAGACTTGTTTCCATCTCTTGTTTGAATGTCAATTCGCAAAGAACGTCTAAGGATCTGCCCCCTTAACCCCAGCTCCAGAAACTCTTACAACTCCAACAGTGGCTACACGTATAGCTAGTTTACACCATTGTAAGACACTTCCCCCAACTGGTCTCTCTACTCCTCTAGCCTCATGGATACTATGGGCTCTCTGGAAAGCTAGGAACCTTTTAGTGTTCAATAAAGAAGCATGAGATGTACAAAAGGTCGTGGACCAAGCTATCAAGTCGGCTAAGGAATGGCAGTCAGCTCAAAATGAAGTGGCGAGCACTTCTACTAGACGATCAACTCACCACCAAATAGTGGAGGTGGATGCACTCTGTTTTGTGGATGCAACCTGGTGAGATGATATTAAAATGAAAAGGTTTGGCTGGGTTATAAAATCTAATGCAGGTGCACCATTGCATCAAGGCATGGCACACCGCAGGCACACACCCTCGACGATTGTTGCGGAAGCCCTAGCCCTCCTAGAAGCTTTTCAAGACCTCCAAGCTACAAATATTCAATCTGTGAACGTCAGTTCTGACTCACATCCTTTGATAAAAATTGTGAATTCCCGCGATTGGACCTCTGAGACTTACGGTATCCTCCAAGATATCCGGAAACTCATTCCTCACTTTTCTGTATTTCTTTTATCTATGTACCTCGTACTGCAAACCTATTGCAGACTCTCTCACTAAGGCTGCTCTTTGCGTCTTGGTAAACTCTGTTTGATTTTATTGCTATTAATACAGTTACTTTTCTGAACAAAAAAAAAATCCCTAATTAGTATGTAATTAATTCTTAAGAGACTTTGTGATGTGTCTCCATTGTGGATGGTCTAATGTCCAAGGACTTCCTCGCGCGTGAGATCCACCGGCGCTCTTCACCGGTGCAACATAGACTTTCCTTTTGGTTCGTTGTTTGTCTTGGCTCGCCCGGTGACGTCTTCCACTATCTTGCAGAGGTTGCGCAACTTTGATTATGGGGGCTGGAGATTCTCTCTGGCAAGGAAAGTCTCTATGAAGGTGTGACAATTGTTATACTCCGTTGATCTGTCGTTTGAGGAGGGCATCAGTTCGGTGAAGCCTTCACCGGTCATGCCTTCACTTTGGCTTTTAACGGTGGCGCGTGTCGTGCAAGGACAAGGTGAGCTCTTCTTCACCTTCTGGGATAGTCTATGGCGGTTTATGGTTAGTGTTGCGGCTATCCTAGAATCTCCTCTACGTCCCCAACACTTTCAATCTCAAACTCTACCTCTTGAGGATGTTTTGGCTTCGATGTTTTGGCTTCGATGTTTTGCTCTTTTGTTTCTAACGGAGGGAGGTTGGTCCTCTCAGACTGATGGTGTGAACTCCACCTAAGGCTCTGCTAGTCTTTCCTTTGCTTTGGAATTCCTCTTAGGCCTAGCTTTTTCTTACTTTAGTGTTGCGTCAGCTTCTAAATCTTGTATACTTGGTTAGAATAGATAGAACAAGTTGGATAGACTTTGAGCTCTTTTTCAAGTTCGTTAGGGAGGCTAGTTTCATCTTGTTTTCTGGAGGAGCTAATGAAGCTAGTGGATGTGTAGGTTATTAGGGATTATATCCCACATCGGGAATTGGAAGGGATCACTAGTAATATATAAGTAAATTGGGTCTTCCCACTAATTGTCAATTGGCTTTTAGCTGGATGCCCATGAAGCTTAACATGGTATCAGAGCCTATTAAGCCCAAACTATCCAACCTGATTCATCATCGATCTGACCCAAGTCGGTCCATCGATCCTTGCCCGAGCATACCGAGATTAATGGTCAAAGAACCATCATCTCGAGGGGGCGTATTAGGGATTATATTCCACATCGGGAATTGGAAGGGATCACTAGTAATATATAAGTAGATTGGGTGTCCGCATTAATTGTCAATTGACAATTAGTGCGGACACTCAATCTACTTATATATTACTAGTGATCCCTTCCAACTTCCGAGATGGGATATTATAAGCTCATCAACTCCTCATCATGCTTAATAGGCTCTGATACCGATTAATGGATTTTATAAGCTCATTAACTCCCCATTAGTATGATATTGTCAGCTTTGGGCTCCTTCCCTCACGGTTTTCTTATTGGGTCACTTCCCAAAAGGCCTCAAACTAATTAGGGTGTTTATTGACTTATATATTAGACACTACTTTGCCTAACTTCCGATGTGAAACTTTGGGTTGATATCCCAACAATCTCCCCCTCAAACCAAAGACTCGAGG
>OVAP01004096.1:0-15239 GCA_900406295.1 Aurinia saxatilis | reverse complement strand
AGATGAGATTGATAAACTTGACCCTTAAACAAACATTTGCTGGGTCATCCATCATACTATCGATGGGCCCACTCATCAAAACATATCATTACTCGAAGATAACAGACAAATGCTACGAGTCACGACAAAACATCATGCATAAAACGAACTACTAAGTTCAAAGCATTCAACAGTCTACGGGTCCCACACAAAAGGGCAAACAGATGCCAAGTCTTAAACATAAAAACAACTAGATGAAAGCGGTCCCTAGCGGCCTACTCGTCCTCCTCCATCGGATCCCGAACAACGACCGGGACATAAACCAATCATGGCTCCTCAATAAACACGCTCGTATCCAACGAGCATAGCCTGGTCAGATCCTCAGTGATCTCACCCACAAAGGCATTATACTCTGCATCAGAATCCTTGTACTTCACCTGACTCGCTACCACGCCGGCCTCAATCTCTTCGAACACAGATGGGGCCGCGCCTCTCCGCGTCTTGATCATATGATAGGAGTTCTCGGCCTTGATCATCACAAGTCACACACATTACAGCTAGTACACATAAACAACTAACTTGATGGTGCAGACACATCGGACTACTGAACTCCTCCTTGAGCCTAACAACCTTGGCACGAGTGCTCTCAACGTGGTGAAGGAACTTCTCATTGACCCCCTTCACCTGCCCCTTGAGTGCCATCACTTTGGCTGCTTCCTTCGTCGCTTTTTTCTTGTGTCGAAGGGCCCGCTTCGCCTCTTTCTCCGCCTTGTTGGTCAAACGCACAACCTCCTCTTCATGGCTAGCAAACTTCCCCTTCAGATCGGCCAGTTGGTGTTCGTGGGACTTTTGGATCCTCCTAAGCTCACCAAACTCCGCGCGGGCCCCATGGAGGTCAGCCTGGTAGGCATTCACTAGCGCATTCTGATAGGCAATGAACTACAACAAAATAACAAGTTAATCATAAGCAAAAACAATCCATGGGAATCAAGAGATCACTCACATCCATGCCAGCGGTGGATGCATCCATGTACAAGTCTCTGTGCTCAAGGGACCCTACTGGAACAAATGGCTCCCCAAACCGGACAACACAAGCAAGGTAATCCAAGGCGACGACACGCCTGTCAAACTTCGGAGGAACAACATCCGGTGGTGGGACCTCCTCCTCGACTGCCATGGTGGAGTCTCCCTCACTTTCCTTGTCCTCTTATGTGGGCCGTCCACAGCAACGCCCTTGCCTTTGTCAACTCTGGGAGCCTCACTGGCAGGTCCTCGCGACGAGCTACCAGAACATGCTACAGGTCCCGCACGTCCAGCCTGCGACACTCCGGACTGTGCCTCAGTATCACCAGCAGTCTTCCCCCCTGGAGGATCATGTCCATGAGAGTCATCCTTGCCTTCACAATCTCAAACGTATTGTCCGAACGAATAGGAGATTCAAAGTCGGTCCTACGAAAGCGGGCACGGTCTACTCTGTCCAAGGTAAAAGTCTTCTTCCAGTGAGTGGAATTCGCTCGTAGGGTCTGAAGCAACGACGTCCACCCCTCGACTCCCCTGAACGAGACATGGAGATCTGCATAAACACAAACAATGAAGGGTTAGATAAACATTCAACAATTTCAGGAACAATGCATGTTATCTTAAGAAGCAACACAAGTGGGCTAAACCTTTATGGCCCCATTGAGATCTAACTCGATAAAAGCCACCACCCTCAATGGAGTGATGATCAATCTTAACATAGAAGAAATGTTCATCCCAATGGTGTAGCTTCCCGGGGAGACCTCTAATAACACCGTCGCTCCGCTTCCCCGAAATGGCGTACGTGAGCCGAACGTTGCTGGTGGGACGGATCGACATTGAATAAGACAAAATCAGTCTTCACCGTAACGCCACATTCGATACAACGAACCATGGAGAGGCAACCATAACAGTGCCTCGGAGTCCATTGGGGGGGGGGGAAGCTGAGATATTCATAGCTTGTATTTGGCGAAGTAATTGACGATGAGATCCGGGAAAGGCAACCATAACAGTGCCTCGTAAAAGAAACTCTCCAACAGACAGAAATATCTTGGAGGAGCACTCTCAATACGATCAGAATGCGATGGGATGATTATTTCCACATCATATGGAATAAGAAACACCTTCCGCAGCTTTTCTATTGAAAACTTATCAGACAACGTGGATCCAGGTGGGTACAGTACAAGCCTCCTCACATCCGGTCGTTTAACTTGATTATTCAAGATGGTCCGCTCGGCCTCAATCATAGCCTTCATCGCATCATACTTGATGGAGAAATCACCATAGGCTTCCATTTCCGCCTTGATTTCAATATATGGTTCCTCTTCATCACCAACCGATGACAACAGAACCTCACGGGTCCCGTAGTCATCCTGAGCCTCCTCAACCTTGCTATCACTACTACCACTACTATCACCGCTACTACTATCACTAGAAGAACTCGGTGACTCAGAAGCATCATCATCCGACATTTCACTAAGAAGAAGTCTCCTAGGCTTGGAACCACCACTAGCCAAAGAGCATTTTCTAAGCATACTACTTCCTAAGGCATGATTCCATTGGAAAGACTCACCTTGATCACCAAAATAATCATCTATAATATGATCCTGGATAGCGGGGACGCCACTAAGCATGTTGTGACCCGCGTATCCCTCACAAGCATCATAACCTACGTGGGTCCCATTCAGAGCCATAGCCCGCGCGAGAGTCGAGCAAGCTTCCACCATGATCGACGAAGCCTGCGTGGGACCAACAACCCAAGACTTGGCCCGGGGGTGATTCGCCAAGAATGTTACACGACCTAAGTTCTGGTCGGGACCCGCATTTCCTCTCCCGCCTGCAGCTTGGCCCGCACTCAACGCCGAGTCTCTTTTCCCGCGAGCCAAACTGAGTTGGGACCCGCAAGAGATGAAGCCCGCTCGGGAAGAAGAAAGCTCGCTCGATCGGTCTTCATTGTAGCGCGCACACAAAGGGGCACCTTCTCCCTCGCGAGCTTGGCCAGGCCGGGACCCACGGTTCGTGTAGCTTGCACACAAAGCGGCGTCTCCTTCCCCGCGAGCTTGGCCAGGCCGGGACCCACGGTCAGCGTAGCTCGCACACAAGGTGGCGTCTCCTTCCCCGCGGGCTAAGCCAAGCCGGGACCCATGGGCTTTGTAGCCCGCGCGCGAGCTCCCGCCATGTCCCGCGGCCATGAAGCTCGCGTCCTCGCGCGTCACACCACCGTCACGGCCACGCGATCCAAATCCTTCGCAAGATGTCTCTTGCGATGCTTCTCTTCGACCATGGCCCGTTTCTTCCTCTCCAACCATTCACTAAGGTTCATACCATCTTCTGCTGCACTCATCCTTCAAATTCCTAAAATTCTCAAGGATGGAAAGAATGGAGAGTGAATGAGGGGATGGTGAGTAAAGAAGATAGTGGATAAAGATGGGGGAAGATGATAAGATTGGTGAATAGTGTTTTAAGGTTATAATATTATTATAACAATTCACTACAAAGCTTCTAAGCCCAGGAAGAAACGCCTGAACTTCCAACGATTCATCCAAACAAGGCAATTTATACAAGTTTCTACCAAGGTTAAAATCCTAAAATCTATCATGTCACATCACGAAGAACATGAAGAACATGAGATAGAACAGAGAATTGCCTGGAAATCTCTGTAAAACTTATGAACTTCAGGAATGCTTGCCTTGGACAAAGATGATGGGGAGGCTCTTCTTAAATAGAAAATTTTGGAGGAAAATCTTTAACATTCATCTCGATCAACGTGCCAGGGCAACATTCAGTTTTCATGTATCACGGCCAGCATGGCCCACATCTGGGATAACAACCCGTCGAAAGACAATGTATCCGTAACCATGTCATCTCAACGGTGTGTGATCAACAACCATGCATCAATCTTCAATCTTCAAGCTATGGTCTAGCTCTCCATAGCTAACAAAACAATAGAGACTTGGAGGGCTAACTGTGGGGATTGGATTCCACCTCGAAGATTGATAGCATTAAACGGTTACATGTTTTCCACAAAACACTACTACGGCCCACGAGCTGGTCATACGTCCACACCATCGAGCATTACAGTCATGGACTGTCAATTGGTAACGACACAGTCAAGCTTGGATTACCGAGGGTCCCACGATCAACAATGCATATAGCAAGACATAGATCAAACTTGGCCCGCGGAGAAAGCTCTTAGGCTAGTCCCACGAGTCAGGTAATGAACATGGCCCACGGACAAGCTCACACGAATGTCCCGCGGGCTACACGATCAATATGGCTGCGGACCATGGTCATGGACTATCCCGCTGGACATGCAAGGCATTTGGCTCGCGGGACAAGTCCTTTGGCTTGTTCCGTAGGCCAAACCTTCTATAAACTCTCACGACAGACTATCAAGCCTATTCTATGGACATTTGGTTGGTGAGTCCCGGTCAAAACTTCACCAAGCAATGTGCTAGCTAAGTCTCACAGTGGGTCCCGACGGACTTCACCAAGCAATGTGCTATCCAAGTCCCATTGCGGGTCCCAAATTAGCTTAGACAAGCCAGTTTGATCTCTCGATGATCAATTGAACGTCCGGACGTGAAATGGACCCGCAAAGGATCGAACGAAGGCATCAAGACAATCACTTGCGGGCCAAGTCTCGACCATGGCCCGCGGGATAAGTCCAAGACTATCACCAGCGGGCCAAGTCCCGACCAAAGCCCGCGAGACAAGCTCGACGTCACAGCCCGCAAGCTAGATCTCCCCGTGGCCCGCATGGTAAGCTCAAAGTCATCACCCGCGGGCCAAGTCCCGACCGTGTCCCCCGGGACAAGTCCAATGCAGTTGTCCGCGGGCTAGGTCCTTACCGTGGCCCGTGGGACAAGCTTCCCTTCACCATTTGCGGGCTTAGCCATGGCCCGCGAGACAAACTCACCATCTTCGTCCGCGGGTTAAGTCTTTACCATGGCCTGCGGGACAAGTCTCTCCTCAACGTCCGTGGGCTAAGTCTCAGGTATGGTCCACGATATTTCTTACATTTCAATCCGCGAGCTAAGTATCAAGTATGGCCCACAAGATTGTTCACATCCCAGTCCGCGAGCCAACTTAGCTCGCTTAGCAACCTTGCGTCCCGTGGGTCAGGCACATGGCTTTGTTCCATCGAGAACTAAGGACCCACGATGAACATTTCATCAAACAATTATCGTGATCACACTCTTTTTCCCTTGGTAAGTTTTTTCCATGCGATTTTCCTTGCTAAGGTTTTTAACGAGGTGATCATCAGAACACATACGACTCACGAGGTTATCTCAACAATCTCATGGGCCCAAAAATACTCATAACTAGCCAAATAGTCTAGTTCGGTATCGTGTGCCCATTTCCAAGCCCTAAGGCTATTCCAAGCGCCGTCAAGCAGGAAAGTTCGAGAATAAAATCATCGGAGTATCTAGGAGGAAAGAAAAATGTTCAGAAGACTGTTGGAGGAATGGAAGCATATCTTCAGGAAATGGAAGGTGGCTCACGAAAGAGCTTGGACCCCAAAGCGGTTTAGTTAGAGTATATATAGGATCTAAGGTCGTAGGCCTTAGATCATCTTTTCACATCTTGGAATCCTCGAATAGATTGAGTTTTTAACAGCTTGTATTCGAGAATTCTCTTTGCTATCAATAAAGCGACCCCACTTTCTTACCTTGTTCTTTGTCTCTTGCTTTTACTTTCTGAGCGGTTCACAACAGAGAGTCGACGATCCCTTAAAAGATCCGTTTGACAAGTTTTTGGTTGTGTGTGAATTCTTTCCCACACAATACTCTCGAAATTAAACTAAAGACTTACTTGATCAAACGAACGAAGTAAGCAAAAAGACTAGAGACGAAAAAACTAAAGAGATTTAGGAATTTGAGTTTTTTGTGTTATTGAGAGGATGAGAAAATAATGAGGGGTGAACCTCTTTATTTATATTCATAGTAGCTTAGGTCTCAGTTGAATCCTTCCAATGTGGGACTCAAAATTTTCTATCCCAAGTTGCTCACTCAAATATTTTCGACGTGGGACAAAATCCCAACCATCTCAAATTGCTAAATTTACACCTTTATTTCTCATTCAAATCAACTCCATTATTGACTTACTAGTACACTATCTTATAGTGCTCGTTGCAAGCTTTCTAACGAGCTATCGATCAGCCAATTCTGACAAGCCATTTGGCTGGAAAATGGTCGGAAATTCGCCGAAAACATACATGTCAAAACCTGCACTTTTTTCAGACACATTTGAAAAATTGAATTCCAACACTCTTGGCTTTGGATTGAAAAATGCAACCTTGTCGGGGACTTGGATGTAAGCATGTATAGTGAGAATCTTAATATTGTTTAAATGGTAATAAAACCAATCATCGATTACAACACTACTAGGACATGTTATACGAATAGCATGACATCTACCCTTCAGTGTATTCCGACACCACGAAGCTGATTTATTTGCAAAGCGGGCTATATAATTGATACTGCATGAGCATGACTTTTATTTCATTGTTGTCCTAACTTCTTAATATGTTCTGTAAGCCATGATATCGATATTGTTAATGAATAAATGTTTTTAGTGGCCAAAAAAGAAAAGACTAAGAAATTTTTTTGAGTCATTCCTAATTTTTTTCTTATTTTCCTTTGTCTTTTAAAATTTGTATTTCGGACTTTTATTAAATTGAAATAATTTTTCATCTGTCTCATGAAGATTATATATCAATGGCCAAAAATCCAAATGATAAATTATTAAAATTCATATTTTTAATTTTTATCTAACTTTTGGGTTTGAGTCACTTTCACATATGATTTTTCTAGTCAATGTAGTATTCTTCTCTAAGTGAAGAAGGGTAGGTGACTCCTGAATCATTTATACAATAACTTAGTCTTTTGTGTAACTTTAATGCACAAACTCTCTCGTTAAAATTACTTGCAGGAATTAATTATACTAGACTTTATTGCAAAACAAAGTTTCATTGCTTACACAAAATCTCAAACTTTTAGATATGAGAAAGGAATCACATTCCAAAGCTGCAGGCATTTTGGCATAAAATGCAATTCAGTTCAGCAGAAAAGCACAGATTTCAAAAGGAAGATAGCAAAAAAAAAAAAAACACTTTCTTCAATGGAAGACTTGAGTTGAGATTCCCATCTGATGAAGAACACTAGACGTCGACGAAGCTGACCTCAAAGCTTCAGCCAATGGTCCACCCATATTGTTGTGGTGGTTGTTCCCTCCACTGCTCCACCAGTTCATGCTTTGTTGCTGCTCCCTCTCATTGTTGTTTTCTTCTTCATTGCCTGTAGCAAGTTTTAGAGAAACATCTGAGGAAGTGTTGTTACCAGGCATGGAGATCGAAAGATGACAAGTCGCCGAGCTCATTGGACTCGAGGTTGAGTCCGATGACCTTGGCCAGTCATCAAAGAAATGCCTCAAGATGTGTCCATCATCTGATCTTCCAGTGTTGAATCCACTGTGAGCTTCATATGGCCTCTTGTTGTTATTGTTGCTTTCTTGTTTACTGTCATAGAGAAAAGGTTCACATCCTTTACGATTAGACAAAACACAATCATTTGCACTAACAAAGAGATTTGATTAGCAAAAAAAATAATTTGTAAAGTGTGTGTTTAAGGGGAAGTGGTTGCAGAATCTGAGAGCTTTATTTTTTTTGTTCTTCTATGCAGGTTTGGTCAGCTTTCACTGAGGTCCTACCAATCTCATTATTTACAAACACATAAGTAATGCATACATCTCTCTCTCTCTTTTTCTCTCTCTCTTTCTATTTTGTGTGATTGAAAAGTCTCACCCAACTAGTGAAAAGAAAATTAGATTCTATCAAATCCAACTGTTATCATTATCTCTCAACAAAAGAAGCAAAAGAAAGAATATGTTTTTCACAAAAGTATGATAAGTCTCTATGTCACCCAATTGCCAACATTACCCCTTTGTTCACACCAGTGAACTAATAATAATTCCCAAACCAACAACATTTTAATCATTTCAACATGTATGTTTTGAATTTATAATTATGCAAGTCAAGACTCTAAACCAAAAGCTAATAATGACTTGAAGTAGTAAACAGAGTGTTTCTATGCTTTTGTTTTACCTTAGATGACTATTGAGGTGGAGATGTTGAGATGAAGAATGTGAAGAACCAGAGGAGAAGAAGAGGTTGTTTTGTCCATGATTAAGCTCCTCTCCTAAGACAAAGGAAGATGTGGCTGCTGTTGCTGTTGTTGTTGTTGTTGTTGTGGTCGTGGTGGCTGCTGTTTCCACAGGCTTTCTTGAACGGTTTCGACCACGGTGGACGTGACGGTCACAATACTTGTGACCGGCTACAACATCCCTCGAACATCTCCATTTCTTACCATCAGTTCTCTTGCACCGCCCTGGCTCTGGATCCATTGACCCTCTTCCCCAGTACCCTGTTTTGAAAAAGACATTAGCTAAGAATGTTTCATAAACCAAACTTGTCTGATCCTACGTTGCTCTAGAAAGAGGTCTAAAACATTGCAAAGTAGGCTTTTACAGATAAATAAATGTATACTTTTATGTTTGGTGAGCCTATGAATTAGAGTTTCTAGATCTTGGAAACATAACTCCAGTGAAAACAAAAAGCATATGCATTGTTGATAAGAAAGATTCTTTAAGATAACATTGAAAAGTGAGAGAGAGAGACTGACAAGAAGGTTGAGGGAAGTTATGTTGAAGAGGATGGTGAAGGAAGTGCATAGGAGATTGATGAAGAAGACTCTTCTTGATGGGTAAGAGTAGCTCTTGAGGAACAGAAGCACCAGCCAACATGTATCTGTAGATCTGTGCTTGTAGCTCAAGTTCTTGCCACTGTGCCCAGCTAAAGAAGTTTCCCATCTCTACAAGAAAGACAAAACACATATCAAAAGTATTGTCCTTTTATCAAGAGAAAAGAGACAAAGAAACACTTACTGAGGAACCTGGAAGAAGAAGAGGAAGAGTCAGGAGAGAAGCATGAGAAAGAGGAGGAAGATGTGGGTTCAGGGACAAAGAGAGGAAGAGCAGCAGTTTGAGACTGAATCTGATCAAACGAAAAGTTTGATATCTTAGTTGCAGACCCATGTTCTTCTGACTCATTCTGCTGTTGCTGCTGACTTCTCCATTGTTTCAGTTGCAAGTCCATATGGAACACAGAGAGATAAGCAGAGAGAGAGAGAGAAATGTGTTGGTTGCTTTTGGGATAGTTTTTTGCCCCTACACTGCTTTTGTATTTAGAGAGTTTGGCTTCATAAGCAAAGACAACCACAACAAAAGACTTTTTTTTTCTCTTTGTTCTTTGTAACAGTTGCTGAAGATAGCTAGAGAAAAAGAAAGATAAAAAAATTGTTTAGTAGGACACTTGAGAGAGAGAAAAGACTATGAGACAAGACATTTAAGGAGGAAAACAAAATTAGAGTTAAGGAGTGTTTGATTTTTATATAAATATTTGATTAAAGAAATGGTTTCTTTTATGTTATATAAAACTATGTTTAGTCAGAGAACCACGGAAAGAAAGCACTGCAAGATGCAGATGCAGAGAGATAGTAACCTGCAGTGTTAATGTCTCACTGCCTTGGAAATATCACTTCCTTTTTATGTATCATTTTAATATTCCATAAGTAAGTTTAAAAGAGAGCCTATTACGATAGTCTTTAATCTAGTATATAGGATACATTAATGTGAGGTAAAGTGTTACAGATGTCACTTCTGTTTCAGAGACTGTGTTACAAATGTTATTAGATTCTCTTATGTATAACCACTCTGGATTTGACTCATTCGATAGTCAACTGATATATGTATATGATAGCAATCTTTCATTCGGAGAGAGCTGCAATATTTCTGATCCCTGGATTTACAAAGCTAATATGTAAATTGACCAACTATGGTTTTTAGTCAGCAAAAAAGAGAGAGCTAATTTCTTCTCTTTTTCCTTTGTTAAACCAAGATGCTTAAGATTTTGGACCTCACATCAGATTGATAATATCCTTTGAATATTAACTGATCGTCTTAAACGATATTCGAGACTCTAAATCTAGGAGCAGTGACTTAACTTTTCTCCAAAAAAAAATCTTACACCAAATGAGTTATTAATACTTGATTAAGAAACTAAATTCTTATTACAATAAACTACTGAAGATTAAGTTAGTAAATTCCCCACACACTATTCTAGCATTTCTACAATATTTATTTTTGGCTAACAAATTAATTATCATTATTTAAGTATTTAGGATAACAAATGGGGGATGCGGTTCACTTTAACCGTATAACGGAACACGATAAACATTTGTGATCCATCAAAAATCGTATTTGTTTTCACTTGCTTTGTATGAATACGTAATAAATGTTTCTACTATTCAAATCACATTGCACCTTTAATCCACTTATTCCGTCCCATAGTAATTATTGTCACTATTTGGAGTCTCTACTTATCTATACCATGCTTTTCTTTGGCTCATAAATTGTGTAGTTAAAAAGCTAGCTTTAATTTGTAACCGTCATTATTTTTATTATCTGGTTACTTTATTATTTAATTAAGCAAGTTGTAACTATTCATGTATCTTTTGGAGATAAAATTGAAGATTAGTTTTCTTTAAACTGACAAAAACAAAAATAAAAAAGGAGCAAGATGAATTGAATGTGTTATTGGTTTGTAGTAGTATCCTTTGTTATGTCAGCATGATTTCCGTTTGAGTTCATGATTCATATAATAATTCATATATATGATAATGGTTACCACCACAGGTTACCACCACGGGCGGATCCTGAAGATTTTTTTTTACTGGGGGCATAAATATTAACTAAAAGAATATTTAATAAATGTTTCAAAAATATTGGTGTTCAAATTTTTTTTTCAAAAATATAATGTCGCACTAAAATGATAAACAACAATCTACCAAATTTTAAAACAATCTTTTACATGCAAAACAAAAAAAGATATACTAAAGGATGATAAAATTTATAAGTTAAATAATATTGGGTTAAAAACTTTTAAGAACATAAAATGTGCTTTAAAATTTAAGTTAGTGTCTGTTCCTTTTTAGCCTTATTTAAGTTAATTTGAATGAATTAATGGAACAATAAAAATCAATGGGTGCACAAATTAGTATTTTAATGGGTGCACAAACTCAATTAGTTACATAATTACATGATTTATTAAAAAAATTATGTGCACCCATAATCACTTCTATACATCCGCCCCTGGTTACCACGGTATACATTACCCAAAAAAGCCAAGAAAACTTAGAAACATTTATTAAAATGAAGTAAGAAACATTTATTCATATCTTCACTTGGCTGAATAATACAAAAGAGACATTAATAATTTTTCAAAGTATCTTCTTTTGGTGGTGCCACGATAGTAATATTTTGTAGTTTTGAGGAAATAAAGTAATAAATAGGAGAAAGGACGATAACGATATTTCATATAGAGGAGTGAGCCAATGAGCCAAGAGATCATTCCCACCAGTTTCGGCGGCATTTATATGCCTTTTACCCGGAATCACCTAAACTTCATTTTTTGTTGCACTTCCACAAGAAAAGTATCACAGAATCAATTATATATATATATATATATATATATATATATATATATATAAGTTAGGATTCGATAATAATACTAGGAAAATGTCACAGCTCATGTTCAATATTATATAGTATAAGCGAATGAACCTCATTAGAGAAAATATTGGGAACAAACGAAACTCGGATTATTCTAACAACACACAAAAATACAAAGTTTCATGGATCTTGTTCACTAATTATGGATCTTGTGCACTACTATCTTTGGGCCACAACTTCTCTAATACAAAAAAAAAAAAAAACAAGAAAAATATGTTCGCCATTTTCTTCTGTATTGAATGCAAGGAGGACAAAACCAAAGCGAAGTGTGAACGTAATGAAAACTGAAGCTACCAAAAAAGTAAGAACAAAAATTGTATCTAGGGCGGGCTAAATATCCGTTTCGATATTTTTAACAATCAAATACAAATCAAACAGTAAAATATAATATCTGTAAAAAAAATCAAATATAAATATTATTAAAAAAATATCAATTATCCAATTCAATCCATTATCTATAGATATATACATAGGATAATTATGTATACATATATCGATAATATTTTTATCTTGTAAAATAGTATTAAATTTTATTTGTTTTATGAAGAGTATATTTAATTGTTAGTCCATTATTTATTTTGATGAAAAACTCACTTAATTTTTTTGTAAAATGTAAGCTTATGTTCAAGAAAAATATATGAATTATTAGTTGTATTTTATTGTAGGAAGAATTTGAAAAATACTATTTTTGAGTTTTGGTATTTGAAAATAACTTTAGTCTATTTTTAAAAAGAAATTAATTTTTAATAAATATAAAATGACTAAAATATCCTGAATTAATTTACAAAGATTGTTTCTTTAAAAATGGTTAATATATTTTTTTTGTTTTGAAAAATAATTTTAAATTTATCTAATTAAAAACAACAGATTAGGTAATTTATAGTTTTTCTTTTCAATATTATATACAAGATAAACATGTTCGGAAGAGAAATTAAGATATTATAGGTTTAGATCTTTTATGATTTTCAAAAATTGAGCCCATTTAGAGATCTTTCAAACTTGTTCAAACCGATGATTCTTCTCTCTTCTCGAACACGGGTGACAACTTACCGGTGAGAAGAAATAACAATGCGAACGGCGTAAGAAAGAGACGATGGTGACAGTAATCGCCGGAAGCAGAACTCTCTTTCTCTTTCGCTTAGGGTCAAGATTTTTAGAGAAGAAGAAAACAACACTTCTTCCGATTCTCGCAATCTGATCTCACCACTGCCTCCGGTAATACCGATTCTTCCAATCCGATTTTCGCAAGCCGGTAAGTTTGCAAAATTAAGCCACTGCCTCTGTCGGTAGTATCAGGTACATCAAAATACTCCTTGAACTCTTTCTTGTCATGATTTAGAATTGGAATCTTCTACGATTTTCAGAAATTTCATGACCATAAAGGCTTCAATTTTGTCAAACCATTTCAGAGCTCAGACCCGGCTTCTCAAAGCCTCGGCTTTGACTGTCTGCAGACTACTAACATGCTATCTTGTGAATTCTTTAGTGTCTACACCACCTTGAACCAAACCCATGTTGATTCCAGCAATACCCAAAGGTAACTTTGCTGCCTTTGTAACTTTTCCTACATCTTTATACATGACGATAGGTACATTGACAACAATATGCAAGGTTGTTACTAATCATTCAAACTCAATTTCAAAGTCTCAAAGCTTCTTTACCGTTTCAAGTTCCTTGCTTCATAAACAAACCTACTAACTTCAGTTGGATTCTCCGGTAAATTAAACCCCTAGCATCACGTTGATACTCAACACTCTTTTTAACTTCCCTTCTGATCCAACAATGTGAGGATTCTCATTTAAGCCTGTTCAGGCCAATGCATATTCGGTTTCCCAACTGGTTCAAGACTCGGTAAAGCGGTTGGAGCATCAATATACTCGTTTGTAGTTGGGTCTAGCTTGTGATCAGAAAGCGGTTCAAGTTCTGATAGTAGATGTTTTGCTTGTTCCACATGCATGTTCTTAAACGTTTGTACCTTCCTCCATATGCATGTTCTTAAACATACACTAGAGAAATTCTTAGACGTAGTACATTTTTTTTTGGTTAACACTAATACATAGAACGTTTGATACCATGTCAAATTAAAGATGCTTTTAAAAAAATATATTACATTTAATATTAGATCTGTTTTTTTAATATATATATAAAAGATTTTTTAATATATATATAAAAGATTTTTAATATATATATATATAAAAGATTTTTAAAAATAATATTTGCAAATGGTTTTTAAGGGTATTTTAGTCATTTTATATCTATTAAAATTATTTTTTTAAAAAATACAGAAAGAGAATATTTTTCAAATATCCAAACTAAAAAGAGGTATATTTACAAATTTTCTCTTTATTGTATAGTCTTAGAACTTTGTTTGTTTTCAAACGAATCACATCGGATATTCATGGATATCAAAATAAAAAATTTAGATCAAATCGAATTGGATGTTAGAAATTTTTTGGATCAGATCGGATCACAAAATACATTATCCGTATAAAACAAATTAGGATATTGGCCCGCAGCCTGTGCGGACTCTAATCTGTTCGATTTATAAACTTTGTTTTGCGTTCTTCGGGAACTGAAAACGATCAAAACAAAAACAAAAACGAAAGTGTAAAGTACCTTGGAATAGAGGTATAAGATGTAAAATTATAGTTTGTAAAACAAAAATAATAAAAAGGAGATAAACTATAAGAGAAAACTAAAGCAAATTGTTCATGGTTTTGATGTAATATTTTCCTTCTTTGTCTGTAATCAAAACTTTACGTCCAGTCATGGTCTTAACTTTGGATAACGCGACATATAGTTGTTCATGTGAAAGAACTGACCTCGACAGATATATTCCGACACCTTCAAGTGATAGACCTTAATTTTTATTGATTGTCATTACAAAAGCTAAGTTTAAAGGGATAAACATTGGTATAATATGTTTGTTTAGATATTAGTATAAGCAAAAATAGAAAATAGACAAATTAGCCTTTACATGCTTTTCTTCCATCCTCCATGACTATTGTCTCCTCTTTTTCTTCCTCCCAAGGCCAAACCCGAATCCCAGTTCTTGTTCTGTCTAAGAACTGTGTGTACCAAAATTCACACAACCAAAATTTGTTACAAAACTTTTACGGATCATTAACTCTCTATGTACGAATCACTCAAAATCAAAAGAAAGACAAAAACTAGAATCGAAGATAAGTGCTTTTATTGATAAGAGTTGAATAGTGGAGTACAAGATCCTCAGAGACTCAAGCTATTCGAGATGTAAAAGATGATCTATGACCTAGCACTAGCGATTCTATATATAATCTTAGCTAAACCGTCTTAAGACCATGAGCTTTTCCTTGTCGATACGGGCAGCCTTCCATTTTCTTGTGATATACCTCATATTTTACCGGTTTTTATCTTAATAAACATATAATTATTTATGTTTTAGAGTCTATATATTATTATTAGAGTCCAAAAGAGTCATTTTAGGTTCATGGACGTGGTTTTGGAGCGTGGGAAGAATCTAGAAGGTTTATGGAGCAAAACAGAGCAAATTAAGGAAACGAAGAAAAAATGGAAAAGAGAAAGGTGTCGATTGACACCACCTTGGTGTCGATCGACACCATGCGGAGCAGAAT
>OVAP01004095.1:0-13189 GCA_900406295.1 Aurinia saxatilis | reverse complement strand
GGGGGGGGGGGGGGGGGTAATAAGGTGGGAGTTGGGACTGAACAAACCTACTTGTGTAAAAGAAGAGAACAAAAACCTATGCCCCCGGAAACCGAACCAAATACAAAAGCCTGGGCTACCTTTGATTCCAATAAATTTTGATGATGTTATCATCGATCATAGTTCCCAGCAAACTCGTCATAGTGGCGGGCCAGACCATACCTTGGGGGTCCAGGTGCATATCTCTGATGTTGATGATGATGAGAAGGTGGATAATAAGATTGCCACCTTGAAGGTGGACGATCCGACAGATGCCCATTAGACTCGAATGATGAATAATTATGATTTCTACCATTTGGTGCAGTTGACTGAGAACGCGGGAAATGCCCACCAGAACTGAATGTTGGTCGTCTCTGGTTATGACCCATTGGTGTAGTGGGTAACCTATAATTATGACGCGATGATGGTGTAATGGGAGACCTCGGCCTCCTGATCTTTCCTCTTTGGAAATAATCTTCTTCAGGGTCCTCCTCTGTAATCCAACCACCTCTGTGTTTTGGTTTGCGTGGTGTACTCTTGGCCTGTTCTTTCTTATGCTCTTTCTTCTTCTTACTCTTACTGCTGGATTCATTGGCAGTAGAACTGTGTTCCAAGTTTTCCTTGTTTTTCTTGCGAGATTTGTGTGATGGCGTTGATAGATCACGGTTCCTTTTAGAGACCTTCATGTAAGATGAGTCATAGCATGAGGGAGCAAGGAAAGATATGAAAAGCTAAAAGCACCAAATAAGCCTACCTGGGAGGAATTTGGGCATTCACGAGCAAAAAGTCCTGCTCCATCACACTTGTAGCATAAACTTGGTGAGTCTCTCCCCTGCGAATTGCCTATGCTCGACGAATTCTGGCATTCACGTGAAAAATGCCCTTCTTCCCCACACTTGTAGCATGCACTGACTAATTCTCTGCTTTCTCGATTGCTTACAGTGGAAGAATTTGGGCAATCTCGTTTAAAATGCCCTTCTCCCCCACACTGAAAGCATGAACTGGCAGAATCTTTTTCGGTGCTTTCTTCGTAGTATCTACCACATGCCTAGAGAACACATTCTTTTAAATATATATCGAATTCTGTTCTTTATTTCTAACTAAAAAATAAATGCTGTTTAGAGACTCAAACTCAATCGACAGTGTAGATGATTGAAGACAGAATCTCAACAACTTACCAGTCCAGTATGACCAAGTTGACCACATCTGTAGCAAGATACAGCCCATGATGGTGAATTTCCAGGCTCGGCACAGCATAGATGCCCAAAGCTTTTACAGACATAGCATTGCATATCCTGATCAAAGAGATGAAGGCAAGATAGCGTTACCACTGGTCTGATCTACAATACCATCCGACTTTACTATAACAATCAGAAAATCAAGAAAAGTGAAGGCCACTAATCTGGGAAGACATCTTCTCAACTTGAAGAAAATGTCATAAGAAAAAAATGATAAATGCACATATGGTAATGATGGATTCCATTTTTTGTACACCATCTTACTGTGATTGAAATTCAAAACAGCAGAAAGTGTAAAGAAATCATAAGGAAAACAAAGATACCTTCAAATCCTCCTGAGAGTACTCATACTTGCACAAAATCATGTCATGTCCCAAGTCTCCACATCTTAGACATACAGCTGACTTAGACCCACTTTTGTACTTATCTGGACATTCTTTTGCTCGGTGGCCACCTTTTTTGCAAATATAACAATCTTGTCCCTGTACAAACAAGGAGAACATTACTCAGCAAGACTAGTCGTCATGGTAGTTACACTCGCATATGAGAGAATAGAGAAGCTTAAGACCACACCTTTGTGCACTGCTTTGCACCATGTTCCAAACTACCGCATTTAAAGCAAGGCTTTCTACGCTTGGTGGGAGTTGGACAATTGACAGTAATATGACCTTGCTCCCCACAACTATAACAGCTGACCCAACCGGCATCAGGAGGGTCAAAGTACCTCGCTCCACGCTGATAAGATAAGACCCCCAATAATGGTCATCACAAAGATGCATACCCAAAAGAGTGGGATATAAGAGCAGTGGTACAACTCACAAGAAGCTTTTTCAAAACCATATTGGCACCAGTTTCTCCAGGCTTTGGTTCATCCTCCTCCCCTTTTAGTACATCTTGGCCTTCCGAGACAATGGACTGATACCAAATAGGAAGCATTAAAAACAAGCATCCAACTTTCGGAAACAAATAGCAAATTCTTATGAGAATCGGTGGTCATACTCACAATTTCGTGGGAATCTTCTACCTTGGTTCTCTTTGACTTCCCTCCATTAACAACGACAGTGGTCATACCTGACTCCATTGAATCAGACTTGTTCCCAACATCACGTCTCGATAACGCTTTCTCTAATATCTTCAAGCTAAGATCTTCATTAGCCTCCTCATCGTCTTCATCTTCGCTCACATCTCTAGTGGCTACTCGATCCTCGTCTGCCACGAATTTCTCATCACTACGCTTCGGCATGACCAAAACGCTAAGTGTGGATCAGAAGACGTTTTCGAATTTATTTCTTCTGGTTTTCGTGATACGGCGGAGGAACAAGACTAGGGTTGGTTTTTCTTCCTTTGGCATGCTTTTACAATCCTAGCCCCCAGTTAGGTTTAAATGTGTTTTGGTTAATTGGCAAAATAGTCCCATCTCTTTTTTTTTCTTCTGTGTGTCCACCCTAATTTATTAGAAAACTTAAAAAGTTTTTACAGTACACTACGGTTTTATCCTATGTTTGTCGTGTTTATTTTTTTTTAATATGTTTGTTGATATTATTTTAATAAAATTTTATAAGAGATGCTATTACATGTGTATTTTGTTTGTAGAGAATTGAACTGATTATTGTATGTAGTAACTAATCAGTGTTATGGACCAATTATAATGTTCTTAGTTGTGTGTATTTTTTCATATCTTTGTTGATACCCATCAAACAAAATTTAAAACGATGTTATTATGTATATATTTTATTCTTAGAGACTTTATGTGATTATTATATGTAGTAAGTAATCGATTATACACTTTATCAAGTTTATGGATCGATTATATACAAGTATCATTTAATAGAATTTATTCATTACTAAGTATCAATTTTCAGTTCCGTTTTTTCATCCACATTTTTATTATTACATCATTTTTTTATGATTGTAAATTTTATGTATTGTAAAATAGTTTAGATTTTGTTTTTTTTCTAAATAACAATCGAGAGAGATGAGCCATATATATATAACTTTTTTATGGCGATGAATTTTTCCAGATAGACTTGAAACTTTCATTGGAAAATAAGAAAAATCTACCATAAGCAATTTTTTCTTTGGTTATATTCGTTCATTTTGCATTTATTCGTTTTACATGAGGGAATTTCACATATATTTGAGACTTTGTGCATTATTTTCTTTGATTGTTGATGTAATTTATGCTTAAATATAAGTGAATAAATGGTTGGTTAATGAAGCTGATGTTGCTTCATCGTTGTCATGAAATGTGAGGTATAAGTTGATGCTTTCTTGAAGCAGTTATCATTTGGTAATAGTATTTGATTGTTAGAGAAAGTGATTGTACAATTCATGTTGTTTTACAACAATGTGGTCGAGTAATTTTAATGTGGATATATATATATATATATGTATATATATATATATATATATTATGGCGATACATTTTTATCTGGAATATAGATTTGAAAATTTCATCGGAAGAGAAGAAAAACTAATTAATATAAACAAAAAAAAATTCTTTGGTTATACTCGCTGATTTTGTATTTATTCGTTTCATGTGAGAGAATTTCACATGTATATTTTAACTTTAAATATTGTTTTTTAGAGATCATGTTATTTATTATTATTTGATTTTCTTTCAATATTTTTTTTGCAGGATAAACTAATTAAATTTTTACTAACAGTCATTAAGTTAGTAAATAAATTAAAGATAAAAATGTGGACACACGACAACATGTTAGAGTTTGGTAAAAAAGAAAAGTTTTTTGGATTTTGGTTTGGATAAGTTGGTAAAAAAAAGTTAAAAAAAGATACGTGGCAACCTGTTAGGACTAACTCTTCTATATTATGTAAGATATAATGGTGAAAAAATAATGAATAGTGAAATCATGAAAAAAGTGTATCATTCATACGCCGGTGAATTGACATGTTTCAAAATATTTGATGATTGAGTTCATACATATAACAAGTCTAAACAAATAGTTTGAGTATGTTTATAGGCATCATGAGGTTCGTTAAACTCAATTTTGGATTAAAACTACCCAAATTTATCAACAAAACGCATATCCAAGAGTTGGAATTTCACATATATTTATCAACTTCATAGTTAGGTTTTAGGTTTTTTTATAGTGATGATATTTTACCGCTTTTCGATATGATTTTTTGGTGTTTTTAATAAAGAAACTATTTGATTTGAAACATACACTACTGTATTTCACATTTTTCTGTTTGCGAAGTGTTTTTGTGAAAACAATGCATTTTAGGTCATTAATGGACATTTTCTACCAATTCCAACAAGTCAACATCAGAAGTCCAGGCCTAGATGAAGACGATGTTTATTTTGGAATGAAGGGAGGAGTTAGGACAATCAAGCCACGTGAGTTAGCTTTCACATGGGCTTAGAATCAAGTCATTAACACTCATGAGTAAGAAGTTAAGTCCAAATTACTGAAGGTGTATCTAGAAGCCCACAAGACATGAAGGTCCAATCGACCATATCAGAGGCCCACCGATCGATCGAAGCCAATTATGTCAGAGAAGTTTCGAGAACAAATTCATATATACACCGTTGCATTCGGATAGATATTTGATTACGTTGGAGATAAACTTAGAAGATATTGAATCTTCAGAAATACGACCGATCTATCAAAAGGAGATAAACACAAATATTTGGATTCTCATCCAAATATGCTATTGTGTAACTCTTCTCTCTGTGGATATGATTCATAAGTACTAGTGCGAGACCTGTGCGCTTGCAGAAAATATTTTTGGGCGAAAACTAATTCCCATCAAGTGTTGTGGTGCCGTTGCCGGGGAGCAACATTGACCACTAGCATAACAATCAAACTCTAGTCTAAGCTTATTTATTTTCTTAATTTTTATTAGCTTTTATTTTAATCATTTTTATTTTATAATTGTCTTTTGTTTCAGATGAAAATAAAAAGAAAAAAAATGATGAATGAATCAGTTTCCGTTGCTGATCTTCAACACCTCTACAAAGATGGATCTTCACTAACCCTTGGGGATGTGATTATGTATCTATGGAACCAAGAGGTGGGGGAGAGCTTAAAATGTTTTGGAGAAGAGTCATCTACGCTTGAAAATCTTGATTTTGAATTCAGGAGTATCTTCAATGTTTGATCCAAGAAGCCACCTTTTTCTGATTCCAGCCTTGAAGAAACGCAAGAAGGGAAAGGATTGGACTATGAAAAAGTCGTGGAAGACATCCACGAGATTCAGCATGATAACATCGTTGATGAAAATGTTCAAGATAAGCTTCATTTGGAATCATCTACTAATGAAGATTTATCTTGTGAGTACTGTTATATAGGCTTGAGAGGTTGTTTTGCTCTCAACTACAACATATCAGAAACTCAAACGAATGAAGGAAATGTCTCATTCTATGGATCTGACACGTGAACCGATCGAATGGAAAACAACCAAGAACAATTTGAAGATATCCAAATTTCTTCTAATTTGGAAAACCACAGACGAGAGGTATCCCCCTTTCAATTGTGATATTGAACCTAACATTGTGAGTTTCTCTTGTAGTAAAAACAGCAATGATTCTGAACTTGAAGAATCAAAACCGGAGCCTAAAGAAGAGCTTCATGACACTCTTAGTAAACTTTGAGATGCTTTCAACAGAGGAATATATGATGATGCACCTATTGATATCTACGATGGAGATCCTGATTTCATCAATGGAGATCCTAATTTCGTCAGAAACAGGGAGCATGCTCGTATCCAAGTCACTAAAAATGAAGATTCATTATAAATAATCGATGAAAAACAGGTATTCTCTTAGGAAACACCTTGTTTTATTCAAACTAAGAATCCTCTTCTAGCTGTTTTGGCCTAGGTGTTAAAATTGATCACGAGCTATGTGGGTCTGAAGATGAAAGCCATAAGGTGTTTCACAAAGCAAGACATAAAAAATCAAAGACGGAACTTGAGCTTAAACAGCATGTCCTACATGGTGAAAATGGACCCATCAAATGTTTTTATGGAGATCCCCACAGTACATGTTATGTAGTTAATTCTTTTCCTAAAAATTGATTTAAAAGTGGTATTGATTTTATATTTTTGACAAATGCTTTTGAATCTAATGAGAATTTAAATGTCAAAGATAATTTCAAGATGCATACCATGTTTGCTTTAAGTCTCTTTGCAGAAATTTTTGTCCATTTTCTATGGGCGGCTGTGTATTTCTCTGCATGCTTGGCTTTTCGCACAAACAGGAGAATAATTAGAGGCACATTGGCTCAACCTTTCGATTCTTTCGATTAACATGGTGTCAAGAAGTCGAGCTAACCGACTTTAAACAAAAGCGCTGAGTAGGAGGCAACCCACTGGTATGTCTTAGATTAAGTTTACTTTCAATGCATTTGTTCATGTAATTAGGATTCAAGGATTCAACCACGAGGAAGCAGAATCGATCAATCGCCTGCAGTTCACAAGCTCCATTTTAACTTTTTCCACTGAGAACCAGAGGCACTGATTCGAATCAACTGGTGATCCAGGAGAATGTTGTATACTTCAACACTAACCGAGAGAGAGTAAAAAATCAGGAGAATCATGCTGTGGTTCGATTGATTGATGGCTGCATTGATCGATGAAGACTCATAGAGATGAACACTTCCTCATTTCAACACGACAAATGATGATATACTGATGTCTCAGGTACAAATCCTCTCATATTCCTGTAAAGTCCTTTCAATTCCAATAAGACAAAGAAGGTCATTCGATATGCTAGAGGATAACGAGGTAACCATTTTCTATCTCTATTTCCATCCATTTCAATTCATTTCAATTCCCATTTTGCTCTCACAGCTTGTCAACATCGGAGACGATGGTAATCGAGTCTTNGAGTCAAAAGCGTTTTATTGAGTCAATCCAGGTCTGGAACAAGGACCTTACTCACAACTGGAACAGCGGCCTAGTGACCATTTTTACAAGACTGTTTTGAGGCACTTATTTCAGAAACCTCATACTCAAGCTTCCCCAGCACATCTCGGTTTGCACATACTTTAATAATTCTGATTTGACTCTATTTTATTTGGACGTAAACCAGAGTTTAAATTTTTCTTGCTGGAGGTATTAGACTAGGGAAAACAAATCCATTCAAGACTTCTTATCCACTTTACCACTCTCTTGTTGATCCTGAATGGTCAACTTATTTTAAGTTGCTACCACACACATAAACCTAACCTCTTTTCAACCCCCATGCTGTCTCTTTTTCTTTCTTGTCTTATATGTAGTATGTGTAAAACGGCCAGAGAGATGAGACCAACACAGTTTTCCGATCACTCGTGAAGACCGGTGAAAAGCATGCTATGCTCTTAATACATGCATGGAGATTCAAAGAGAATGTTTCAAGGCTGATTTTCCTGGTAACATTTCATCAAAATCAAGGTAAAATTTGTTCCTTGCTCTTTATGGTGAAAGCTTTATTCAAAAAAAAAAAATGTAGAAGCTTTATGATCCATACTTGTAGCAAAAAGGCCAGGGAAATCAGGGATCAAAATGAAGAAAGGTGGAAAACGTTTGAAGGAGTACGAGGAGGTTCAAGAAGATAGTAGATTCATTTGAAGAATCTAAGTATGGGGGAAGAACAAGCCGAACTAAGGAGAGAGTGATTGGGAAACTGTGCCATCAAGCGGTCCGATCTCTCTTGCTTTTTTGCAAACATATCGCATTTCTCTTGAGTACGGTAAACCCTAAACACACTAGCCTCACCTCTAAATATTATCCCCCTCTCATTACACACCTAGCCTGTTTTACCTAGCTGATATTTTCCAGTAAGAAAGCTCACGCAAAAAATAAATGAATGTAGAGAGTCAGAATTTCGGTACCTTTAGGGTATTTGCAGGTTGAGATTCCTGTTGGACCAGTTGGGAGAGTTGTGGTGGGAGTATGAGATGAGAACTTTTGGTAGGATTATTGAGACGACCATCATGAAGTTGCGCCTGTAAGTTGTGATACAAGTAAGCGAGTTCCTAACTTTTCAAACTTATTTTCCTTCTCAGCATGTTTTTGTTCGAGGACGAACAAAGCTAAGTCTGGGGGATTTGATAGTGATGATATTTTCCCACTTTTCGTTATGATTTTTTGGTGTTTTTATCGAATNACGACCATCATGAAGTTGCGCCTGTAAGTTGTGATACAAGTAAGCGAGTTCCTAACTTTTCAAACTTATTTTCCTTCTCAGCATGTTTTTGTTCGAGGACGAACAAAGCTAAGTCTGGGGGATTTGATAGTGATGATATTTTCCCACTTTTCGTTATGATTTTTTGGTGTTTTTATCGAATAAATTATTTGATTTGAAACATAAACTACTGGATTTCACATTTTTCTGTTTGCAAAGTGTTTTAGTGAAAACAATGCATTTTATGTTGCAAATGGAAATTTTTTACCAATTCCAACAAGTCAACATCAGAAGTCCAGGCCCAGATGAAGAAGATGTTTATTTTGGAATGAAGTGAGGAGTTAGGACAATCAAGCCACGTGAGTTAGATTTCACATGGGCTTGGAATCAAGTCATTAGCACTCATGAGTTAGAAATTAAGCCCAAATTACTGAAGGTGTATCCAGAAGCCCACAAGACATGAAGGTCCAATCGACCGGATCAGAGGCCCACCGATCGATCGAGGCCCATTATGTCAGAGAAGGTTCGAGAACAAATTTAGATATACACCGTTGCATTCGGAGAGATATTTGATTATGTTGGAGATAAACTTAGAAGATACTGAATCTTCAAAAACGCGTTTAAAGATGTCAATCGATCGATGAAGATAGCTACGACCGATCAATCATAAGGAGATAAACACAAATATTTGGATTCTCATCCAAATATTCTTCTTGATTTATCTCGGCCAACATCTCGAACCTCTCCCCTAGCATGTTTATAACTTAATGCCTAGGAAATAGGGCTGTGTAATAACTAGTTAATAAGCTTACTTTCGTATCAGATCTTAATACAATCCTAGGATAAACATGCTACTAATACACCACTTAGAGTAAGAGATCCATAACTTGATAGTGAAAGCTTTACTATTCATAGTTTAGTAGGATTTGATTTCTTGAACTTAATGCCTAGATTGATTGGTTGATCAGCCCACAGGTTCTCTTTCTGAAAAGATATATGTTAGAGTTAACTTGGATACCAATCGAACTAGACTGGCTAAGTCTGACCATAAGGATAGTCAGTTAGTAGTGATTTCAACTATATAGCCTAGACTAGGATTTACATAGTTACTACCCTGAATAATACAAACCGTGATCCTCTAATGCATTATCTGACTTCCTAACGCTTTTTATCATTGAATTTTCTCACGTTTTATTTTGTTTTAGTAATTTCAAGCATTGATCGATCGACCGCATAATCTGCCATCTTTACCGAAAGGTGTTTCAACCGATCAATTAGTACGACTGATCGATCGTAACAAAAAAACCATTTCATTTTGCTGCTTAACTCGAGTGGACTTGGACGTGCTACTGTGTACACTCTGCTCTCTGTGGATACGATCCCTAAGTACTACTGCGAGACCTATGCGCTTGCAAGATATATTTTCGGTGAAAACTAATCCCCATTAGTTTTCATAAGGGATCTATATGATTAATCACAAATATGGTAACGCTTTCATCGTCATCATAATCTATTGATACACAAAGTTTTACCCTATGTAATTCTATCTGCAAGTGCACAACAACGAATCAGTTATAATACTTAAGGATCGAATCCACAAGGACCGAAATAAATATGCAAACTAATTTAATAAATTCTAAATAAATGCAAGGCAATTGGTTTTAATATTTTCTACTGTAAGCAGACACTAGGTGATTTTTTAGAAGGATTTTTATCATTTTAAACAAACGCTAGGCTTAGGAACTTAAACTAAGAATCAATTCTGACCAATGCTACGAACAGTGTCGATCGACACTGATGTGGTATTGATCGACACCCGACGTACAAAAACTATGAAAACTTTAACTATTGAACTTGAATCAATCTATCTAGAAAACCAACCTCTCGCTGAGATTTACTAACTTAATTTAAACCCTAGAACAGGCAACTCTCGCTGAGAAATCCTATGAATTTAAATTAACATTATCAAACCTATTCAATTTGTTCACTAGCAATTCTACACCAAATCTCTTTGGGAGAAGAAAGCTAGCTCTCCTAAATATGTTCCAGCAATATATTAGCACTCTCATGCATAATAAATTGCCTATAATCATATACTCCAGATGGTCAACCTAAAGCAAAGCATTAAGAATAACCTAAGAGAAGAGTTAGATCTGTGGCACATAATTTAAGCTATTGGTAATAGAAAATCATCAAAGATTAAGAACCCTAAACCTAACTAACAAACTACTCAGACATAACTAAGCAATTCATCATGCAAATCAATAGAACAATAAACTGAATAATACTCCATAAAAATTAAAAAGAGGGTTTAGAGAATTTTTCTCCCTTACAAAGCTCTAAAGAATATGAATATTCTATGGGCCTAAACAATGGCTGTAGAAAAGTATATATAAGGTTCAGGACGAATTTTAGGTTTAAGAAATTAGCATAAAAAATTATGGAAAATCTTGGTCTTGAAATTTATGGAAAGTGGTTGAATATCCGTAAGGTGTCGATCGACATCAGGGTGGTGTCGATCGACACTCTCGTCTGAATTTTCCATTTCTCTTTGTTTCCTTTTTCGCCTCTCCAAGCTTTTTGGTCCATAAATCTTCTAGATCATTCCAAAGCTCCAAAACTCGTTCATGCACCTAAAATGACTCTTTTGGACTCTAATAATAGTAATATAGACTCTAAAATAAATATAAGTATAAGTTTATTATGATAAAAACCGTAAAATATGAGATATATCAACTCCCCCAGACTTAGCCTTTGCTTGCCTTCAAGCAAAACATAAACTAAACTGTGAAAGAGGTTTGAAATATAAAACTCACCTTGCATGGAGGATTGGAATGATCTTGGCCAACTTAGTAATCCACACACTTGCTCGACTAATCCAAAATTTGACCGTCTTGTACTTCTCCAAAGACTTCCTTAGCATCCAAATATTCCCACAGCCTTGTTACGAAGCCGATGCCATTTTCATAGCTTATCTCTCCTTCCGATCTCAATGCCTTCGGAAGTTCAAGACTCACTTCCCATTCGATGCTTGACAAACCCACACTTGAACAGAAATATTCACTACTCTCCCCCAGACTTGAGTAACACTAATACTAAAACTATATATAAAGAAATTACATTGTCATACTGAGATTTTTTTTCTGTTTCTTTCTTCTTTTTCGTTTTTTTTTCAAACTAAATAAACTGACTATGGGTACACCCCCAATACTTTTCCAAAAGGTAAGTCCACTTTTTCGAAAGGGAGAATAATGAATGCTTTATCTTACTTGTTGAATCTGGCAAGCATGAATGGAAGAATCAAATCCTAGTGCAATGATCACGTTGAAGAGGTGCAATATGCTCCATCCATTCGGTTCTTTGTAACTTAGCATGGATGTCTTTGAAGTACCAACTGGACTTTGGATTTTTCAATAGTCTTATCCTGGAGTTCGTCTCACAAGTGATGATCACTTAGCTGAAAAAAACACAAGTCAATAAACCAAACAATATATCATAGTTTAAGACTGATTTTGACTCTATAAAACGACCCGATAAAATTTTTTTTGTGGAATTATAACAAATAAACCAAGACAAAGAAAAATACATCAGTATTTCTCTCCCCGGACTTAAACTTCACTGTTCTCAGTGAGTAAAAATCTCGAGAAGAGAGAGGAAAAAAACATTTATCGAAAAGGCAAAAAATCAGAAACCGGACCGGATTTCCTGCGGGGGTGTCGATCGACACTGGTGAAGGTGTCGATCGACACCAGTGGGATCGAACGACAGAAATGACTGTCGATCAACACAAAATGTCACCGGCCACAAAATATGATTTATTTTGAAATAATCCGTTTTCTTTTATTTTATAGTATAAAAACCGTATAAAATAATATATTATAGTAAAAATCATGAAAATAATTTTTTAAATTGTAGAAAATTCAAGCCGATTTAATAAAATTAAAATCACAATTTTGAAAATCTGAATAATGTTAAAAAATTCAAAAACATCAAAAATAATAGAAATAAATAAGATAAGGAGTAGAAAACTCACAAGTGGGTTGCCTTCCACCAAGCGCTTAATTTAGAGTCATTAGCCTGACTTTGTGCTTGAGTTTAGACCGGTGGTGGAGCGTGTAACGGAATGGAGCCTCCGCTAGGTACTTTGTGTTGAGCAAAGTTGTGTTTGATGTGTTGACCGTTGACCACAAACTCCTCGCCTTTGGCATTTTCAAGCACCACAACACCATAAGGTCGAACGGATGTGACTTTGAAGGGACCGAACCAACGAGAACGCAACTTCCCAGGGAACAAATTCAAATGAGAATTGTAGAGAAGAACCTGGTTATTTGGTTCGAAGATACGGCGGAGAATCTTGCGATCATGTCTAGCTTTGGTGCGTTCCTTTTAGATCTTCGAGTTCTCATAGGCAAGGTGTCTGATTTTGTCTAACTCATTCAGCTGTATCAATCTCCTTTCCACGGCTGGTTTGATGTCGAAGTTGAAGTGCTTGATTCCCCATTTAGCCTTGTGTTCGAGCTCCACCGGAAGATGACATGCTTTCCCATAAAGCAAATGAAATGGTGTTGTTCCAAGAGGTGTCTTGAAGGCTGCCCAATAGGCCCATAATGCATCATTTAACCGAAGAGACCAATCATTCCTTGTCTTCCCAATTGTTTTCTCTAAAATCTCATTGATTTGACGATTGGAAACCGTAACTTGTCCACTAGTTTGAGGATGATAAGGAGCAGCAACACGATGTTGAACATCATACTATTGGAGAAGCTAGGCAAAGACCTTGTTGATGAAATGAGAACCACCATCA
>OVAP01004094.1:0-15241 GCA_900406295.1 Aurinia saxatilis | reverse complement strand
TATATATATATATATAAATATATGTTTATTATATTAAAAACCGGTAAACTACGAGATATATCACGTGGGCCACCTTCCATTTTTCTCCGATATGCTTCCATTTCTCTGATACTCTTCAGGATAGTTTCCTTTTCTCTAAGATGTGCTGACGATTCTATTCTCGAACCTTCTTGCTTGACGGCGCTCGAATCATATCGTAAGGTTTCGTCTTTGATGAAAGATGGAGGTGGGCCTGAAACATGGAACTGGGCCGTTCGGCTAACTAGGAGTATTTCTGAGCCCACGAGATTTCTGATAATCTCGTGAGTCGTATGTGTTCAGATGATCACCTCGTTAAAAACCTTGGTAAGGAAAACCGTGTGGGAAAAGACCTTACCGAAGGAAAAAGAGTGTGACCACGGATGTGAAATGTTCATCATGGGTCTCCGATTATCGATGGTTGGAGAACGTTTGATCCATCGGGACCCACAAATTACTTGAATCGTAAAGTTCGAATGGTACAATCCTACGGGCCATGCATGGTTACTTGTCCGCGAGACGTGTCGAGAAAAGTCATAGAGAGAGTTGTGGCCCGCGGATGTAAGGAGGAGAGTCGTGGCCCATGAGTTACGTTGCGATGTAGCTCACGACTCATGCGATGAGTCATGGCCCGCGAGCTACGTTGCAAAGTAGCTCGCGACCCACGCGATGGTCGTGTCCCGCAGGACATGTCGAGAGACTTGGTCTGTGGGATATATCTGAAGAATTGGATCCTGGGACGTATCGGAAGGATATCGGAGGATCTTGGGACGTATCGGAAGGATTGTGGGACGTATCGGAGGATCCAGGGACATATCGGAGGATTCTGGGACATATCGGAAGGATCGTTCCCCACAAACCACAACTAGTGTTGTAGCCCGCGAGCTACAGGAGGACGTGGCCCGCGAGCTACGTTGTGTTGTAGCTCGCGACCTTTGCGAAGACGTGGCCGGCAGTTCGTGTCAAGAGACTTTGTCCGCGGGGCATATCGAAAGGATCGGGAGACGTATCGGAAGGATCGTGGGACGTATCGGAAGATCCTTGGACATGTCGAAGAGCATGGCCCGCGAGCATTGTATGATGTTGTAGCTCGCGAGCTACTTACGAGACGTGACCCACGAGCCACTCTCTTGTCGTAGCCCGCGAGCTTCGCAGAGACGAGGCCCGCGAGTTACATTGCATTGTAGCTCGCGAGCTTCGCGAAGACGTGTCACGCGGGGCATATAATAAGGATCATCGATGAACGATGAATGCCTTGATGAATCGGAAGGACCATCGATGAATGCCTAGATGAATCGGAAGAACCATCGAAGAAAGCCAAAATGAATCGGAAGGATCATCGATGGATGTCTAGACGAATCGGAAGAGTTTGGGACGCGGACAAGTCGGAAGACTTGGCTCGCAAGCCAAGAGTAGAATTGTGGCCCGCGAGCTATGCTCATGGTTGAAGCTCGTGGGCCAAGCTACATGATGTGGCCCACGAGCCACATTTTGCTTCGTAGCTCGCAGGCCACGCTTGGCCGTCGAAGATGTTTGTATCTAGATCGACGGATATGCATTGCATGATGTCGATGATGACTGTCCATCGAGTGTTGTGATGGTCGATGGTAAAGGCGGATGTCCGTGTCGTGGGTCGTAGCCGTAAACTGTTTTACGCTATCAATCTTTGGAGGTGAAATCCGACCCCCACATCTCCCCCTTCCGAACTAGCAACGGATGACACATACTACTGATCTTTGGATTTTAATCCAGACTCAATCCAACCTCAAACCGACACTCTTCTTGTTCTTTGGTTCCGTCACTTCCACCCGACGACTTAAATGGGCCTAATCTATTATTTGCCTATCTTTTTTCTTTTGATGTGTGTTTCTTCGTAGCGTTTTCCCAAACAACTTTACCCCCAAGTGACCTTGTGTCTTGGGTTATTTTGTAACTTTTTTTTTTTTTAATATATTTTAAACTTATGACAAAAAAAAGAGTCAAATGATAACAGTTTCTGAATCTGGCAGAATATTGCTGAATATAGAAAAATCTTGTTGAATCAGATATATTATTTCAATGACGAAGTAATTTAACATTGCTCTCAGTTAAATAACTTAAATAAATAAGTATGTTAATAAATCTAAAATAACTTTGAATTTTTAAGTATTATTTTAACCATTATTACTAATATTAGATAATACTTTATTTTAATATTTTTAAAACATTATTTTAAAAGAAGTAACACTAGACCAAAACTTCTACTGTCACTCTGTCACCATTTAAGTTCGAGGTCATCATAATGCATAACTGCTGAATTGTTGAAGAAAAGAGTTTTATATTTATCCAGTTGAATAATTAAAATAAATAAATCTAGAAACCTAATTAACTGTTTTGTAAAATTATTATTTCTAATAATTTTTCATTACACCTAAATAAGAGTTGAAATGAGGAAATTTCAAAAATGCCCCTTTTACTCTACCCCTTTTCACGAATACCCTCCTTTTCTGCTATATTTTAAAAATATATTAGTTTCAATCTAAATTACCATTTTTAATATGTTAAAATATTCTATAATTTTTATAGGGTTGTAGGGTTTAGAATCTAGGGCTTAGAACCTTAAAATTCTAAACCCTAAAAAAAATTTTAATCCTTAATAAATCCAAAACTCATAAAATATAAACCCTAATTCCTTAAACATAAACCCAAATAGTTAGTAAAACACTAAACCATAACCCTACAAGATGTAAGCCCTAAACTAAATCTTAAATCAACCCTAAATCCAGAAAGGGTAATTCTCAAAAAAAAGAGGGTATTTTTGAAAGGGAAAATATTGAAAGGGGAATTTCTCACAATTTCTTTTGAAATTGAAATATTCTGGAACATAATTATTTAAATTTAAACTTAATATGTTATATTATTCTCTGATAAAATGAATGACACATACGTTATTATTCCTTATTGCTCGTGCATCAAACTCTTCTATGCATCTTCTTCGTATTTCTTACTGCTATAAACTTATTTTTGGATAATGTCAACTATTAAAAATATTATGTTTTTGCTACTTATAATATTCTTTAGGATTTGGTTGAAAATTAAATTTCTTATCCGAATTAACAATTTATTAAATATATCTAGACATAAAATTTTGGAGGCATACAAATTAGAAAGTTAAATATGATACATTTGTTAAAGTATCGCACAAATCATAATTTTTTTTTTTGGTGAAATTTAATTTAGTTATAATTTTTCTATCCAAGATTGTTTTACTTGATCTTTATACCCACTTTGATCTTATCTTCTATTTGAAATAAATAGACTTCTTTATGAGTTGGTGTTGGAAGAATTGTATAATATAGATAAATGCATATATTTGTTTTTTTTCCTGAATATAGCTGAATTTGGCAGAATTGTTGCGGTTGCAAATGGTAACAGCGGAATTGCTGAATGTTGGTGAATTCAGCTGGTTTTTTTTTTTTTTTGTCTTTGTTACCAATTAGATCCATCACTACAAACTTCTATAAACTTCTTCACTCTTCCCATAATTACTATTGATTTTCCTTAGATCCTATTTATATATTTCAATATTTAAAAAATATATCTGAATATAGAAATAAATTTATATATCACTTTTAGTTGGTACCACACCATAAACAAAATCTCCTTTAAACACCATGTCATCTTTTTTTTTTCTTTCTAACATATATGTAGACATGTGCCAAAATGCCGGAAAGAAGATACCAACACCGTTTTCCAGATCATTCGTGAAGGGCTTACCCAAAAGACATACAAAGCTTAAAGATGCATGATGAAATTAAGAGATTTTCACTTAAAAGATGGTTTTTCCTTGGATATTCATAAAAAAAATAAAGTAAATCATGTGCCTTATGTTTTATAAGAGATTGGTTCACTTTATATAAAAAAATAGTGAAAAACAAGGGAAATGAACACATTTATTATGTTTGGTACTCCCTCCGTTTCATAATAAGTGTCGTTTTAGAGAAAAATTTTGTTTCATTTTAAGTGTCGTTTTGCTTTTTCAATACAAATTTATTACCAAATTTCCAGTTTTATCCCTATTTTTAGTCTTATTAATTACAAAAATCAAAGAATATAACATATAAAATAGGGGTAAAACGGATAATTTAATAGTTTTATTAATTTGTGTGAAATATGTCAAAACGACACTCTTTAAGAAACAGAGGGAGTAGTTTCAAGACTCAAGGAAAACCAAATATCATTATGTTTAAGTTTTAATTTTGTCTTCTGCGCATCTTCAGAGTTTAGAATGTGAGAGAGTTATAACATCTTCCACACTTATAAAGGTAATATTCTTCACTATATATTTTGGATGCTCTTTATTCTGGATACTGTCCTAGTTTTTTTAACTTCTAGTTACTTGTGTACTTGGTTACTAACTTGATAAAAGACTGTTCATATGTCTCTTTTCTTATTCGAATTAATAAGTTCACATGTCTGTTATCTCAGTTAACACATGTTTGGTAATGTAACTTTTTCTGTTTTGTACTTTTTGTACTTGTTTTTGAATTATAACTCTTACATGGTGAATAGAGGATAGAGCGACGGATTAGGGACATTAAAAAAACTTCTTGTGACTAGTCAGCTGTGCACATCAGACTCTCTGTTTTTTTTTGGTTCAAACTCAGACTCTCTTCGTATTCATCTTGTTTACTTTATCTCACACATACAACATTGATAGTTGGTGTGTTAAGATTTCCACTATGTTGTTTGAAGAATGTTAAGATTCAAAGTATTTTAATATTTATTTTCCTTTAATATGGATTTGGAAGTAAATAATGCTTGTACTCCATGAGAGTTATGATGTAATTTTATTGTCTTGAAAATTGAACGAGTAAACTTCGAAATGAATCGTAAAGAGATAGAGAGAAAGCTATTGAGATGAACAGCTTTTAGTTTAGGTTTCTTTTATTAATTGTGTGTACAACTCTTTAAAAACCTAAGATTTTGTTATATACTCCCCAAAACTAGATATACCTAAGAAAACTAGAAAAAGGGAATTTTCCTTTTCCGAGGGATGGCTTTTTGCCACCGTGCTTCTCATTTTAAGTCTCGTTTGGATAACAAACTGCACCTTGATGAAAAATGACTCATGACTCCAATGCTTGAACTTCTCCACAGTGACTGCCTTGGTCAACATATCCGTTGCATTCTACAACGTGTGGACATTCGTTAGTATGATCTTACTTGAACATATCAATTCCTTGATCTTGTGAAACCTCATATCAATGTGTTTTTTTTCCTTGCATGGCACACATGATTTTTAGTACAAACAATGCACTCTTGCTATCACAGTGTAGCTGAACTCCATATTGGTTAACACCCAACTCTACTACAAATCCTTAAACCCATCGTGCTTTCTTTTTTTGCCTCTCCCATTGCCATGTACTTAAATTCAGTGGTTGACATTGAAACACAAATTGTACCATAAATCTCCAACATATAGGCCCTCCTGAAAGTGCAACACATATCTTGTAGTATAAATTATGTTATCTGATATGCTATTTTTTGTAAAGGACACAATCAAATAAATCCTTCTACCAACTGACAACAAACTAATTGTTGTAGTATAATATAGAGTCGAATCCACGAGGACCAAGTGTTACACAACAAGTCTTCGAGATTTAGAATTAAGCTAAAACATATTAAATCAGTGACTAGAAAATAACAGAGAGACGATTATAGTAAGAGGTTTAAAACAAACACTAGGCTATATGAATCAAATGTAGTCGTGAATAGACCTAGTGTCGGTCGACACTATGATGGTGTCAATCGACATACATCGTGAAAATAAAATTAGCGTTCTAGAACATGAACGATAATAAAGTTTTTAATCTCTCGCCGAGAAAACTATCTAAACCTGATTCCTAGAAAGCCAAATATCTTTGTGAAGTCTGAGGAATCAAATCAGCAATAACAACATGTTCAAATTTTCACAAGACCCCTAAACCAAATCTCTTTGTAAATAGAGATCTTGCTCATCTAAGATAGTTCAGGCAATTATCAATACTCCGTATCTAACAATCAACCTAACATCTAATTCATGGTAGCTAATCGATGAATTAACATAAAACACAATGTAGATGAAGAACAAGGTGATAATCCTAGCAGATCTACAACATGCCTAACAATTTTTCAAAACCTTTGAAGAACCCTAAACATATAACAGGAAGATTACTCAAGCATAGCAAAAGAAATCATCATGAATAAACTGAATTACTTTAAAAGAGATAACAAAAAAGTAGGTAAGAGGGTTTAGAAATCTTCTAAAAAAAACACTATTTAGAAAGCCTAGGAAAATAAAACTTAGCCTAAATAATGGCTGTAAAATAATATTTTTAGGTTAAGTCACGATTTTAAAGTTGCAGAAAACTTTAGGAAACTTCTGGGAAAAAACTGCAAGTATGGAAAGTTGCTGAAAACTGCAGAATCTACCGACACCAGTGCATGAATTTTGTTTTTTTCTTCTCTTCAACAAGTCTTCCACTCCACTTTGCTCCAAATGATCCCAAAAAGCTCCATTAAGCTCCAAATGCTCCCAACTCATCCAATTACCTAAACTGACGTGTGGGTAAAAACTCACACAACCAAGATTTGTTTGAGATTCTTTAAGGGATCCCAAACTTTTCAACTTACGCACACAAAGTAATTGCAAAGCGGAAAGCTTTATTGATTGGACAGAGTAAAAGTTCTATTAGCACAAAGATATTAGGGTTTCTTTGCTAGGAAAAGATGCCTTACAAGTCTAGCTTAGGATCCTTTATATACAAAGAGTAAGCCGACTTAAAGATAAGTTAAACTTCCTAAATATTTGTCTTATCTGCTCGCTTTTTCCTTTCTCTTTACGTCGACTCGTCCCTTTCCAAGTTTCTGAGCCTTTCACCCATGCTCGGCCTCATTAAATATAGGCTTTATTGTGGGGTTGTTGTCATGTCTAAAAATGATGATCAGCCCAGACATTCGAGAGAAAGGATGGAGAGGTCATGATGCTGCTGATGACCTCGGCGTTTAGACAAGGATAAGGCCGAGGTCTTAATTCAGTTGATGACCTCCGCATTATGAGCAATGATAAGGCCGAAGTCATGTCTCAGTTGATGAACTCGACATTATGAGCTGTGACGAGGCCGAGGTCATATCTCAGTTGATGACCTCGACATTGTAAGCTAGGATAAGGCCGAGGTCATGACTTGGTCGATGGCCTCGACATTGTAAGCTAGGATAAGGTCGAAGTCATTCGATGACCTCGACAATATAATGAGATATCTACTTATCCATACGTTCAGAAAGATAATCATTGACTTAATCACTCACCTCAGATTGTTGACTCAACATAATAACTTGGGAGATACTTGACCCCAACTTAATCACTCACCTTAGATAATTGTCAAATGATGCTATAAGTATGAGTGATGAGGACGAGTTTCTTGCTCAAACTAGTGAACCTGCAATAGGAGGCAAAAGGAAAGAGAAGGCTGGAACAAGTGCAGGGAGTTCTCCTTCTCCCAAACAGAAAAAGACGAGGAAGACAGGGTTTAAAATATGGCAACATTTCACAAGATTTGAGGAGGACAAGGATAAATGCAAATGTAACTACTGTGGCAAAACAAACAATTGTTTGAGTACTTATGGAACTTCAAATTTGAAAAAGCATTTTGTGAATTGAAAGCAGGCTAGAGTAAGAGATTCTCAGGGTGGAAAAGATAAACAAACTTCTATTACCCCTGATGCTAAACTGCAAGGAGATAAAGTTTCTGATGATGTTTAGAGGGAAGCTACTAATGACAAAATTTTCTTGGGTGAATTGCCATTCAATTGGGTTGAACATGTGGCTTGGAGATATTTTCGCAGCAAAACCAAGAACTACAAGCCGCATTCAAGGAGAACAACTACAAGAGACATTATGAAATTGTATGTCAAGCGCAAAGAAGCAATGAAGAGTATTTTTAGTTCTAAGAAGCAAAGGGTGTCTCTGACAACCAACATATGGGTTGCTCATACAACTGCAACCAGCTACATGGTGATAACTGCTCACTTCATAGATACAGATCAGAAGCTAAGGAAGCTTGTGATTAGTTTTAAGAACATAGGATACCATAAAGGGTCTACTATTTTAGCATGTCTTCTTGAGTGTTTGGCCGATTGGGGGATAGAGAATGTCTTCACAATCACTGTTGATAATGCCACTTCCAATAGTTCAACTTTTAGAAGATTCAGAGGGAAATTCAGTGATCTTGGGAATGAAGCTTTGGTTCTTAATGGGGGAGTGTCTACATATTAGATGTGCTGCTCACATTATAAATTTAGTTTTCAAGGATGGTTTTCTTGATATAGAGAAGAGTGTTACTGGTGTTCGTAATGTTGTACATTATGTAAGATCACATATGCCATAGAGCATTACTTTTTGATTCATACACAAAGGCTGCATCTCCATAACCATAGTACAATGCCTTCTTCTTATTCTTTAACTTAGATATGCTACTCCCATAGGTTTGACTGCGTAGATAGACCTCTATTATAGCGAATAAAGTTGTTTCACCCTCAAGTTTTTGCCTCTTTATTTTACGACATGAACTATCTAACTCTATGATTTTGGTGCATAAACTTTATTTACATTTTACATATAATCAAATGAAATTGAACCATTCATTAATCGGATCATTAGTATTTTTAAATCGCGTTTAGTGATTAATTAATTAATTTAAAAAACAGATAAAAAGTTAATAATGTGTAAACTTTGTAAAAAGGCATGTACTATAATGACTAAAACTGATACACCACAAACTTTTTTTGCTCTTTGAGTTACGTCACGAACTATTTTTTTAATGACAATACTGAGAAGGGTACACTTTTATTAGTTGTTTCAGATCCGAGCTCTCAATAACATGGCAAGATTGTGAGTAATGATTCTAATGGATCATACTCTCAATTACAGAATACTCCAACATCATTTAAAGTCTTTGGCTTAGTCATACTTTACTTATTGTGGATTTTCGCGGTTACGCTTCTTCAACTTGCAAATTTGCGGCCATATCTAGTATTAGTTATTATATTAAAGTAGCAGCCATCAAATATGAGACTAAAAAAAATCTTTGTGGCTCTAGCTTTGAGGAGATGATTGATCATCTCCTTGCATTTCAAACAATTTTTTATCAGATTCTAAGGTCTGGGAATCTGATGAAGAAAGCGTGAGTAAAATTGCATCAAGTTTACATCAAGACTTAGGAGAGAGAAGTGGACATGGCGTGATTAGTTCTTTCTCTGTTTCACTTCTTGATCTTTCATGTTTCGATTGTAGATCATCATCAGTCCACATCTTCAAAAATAGAACGAGTGCAAGAATGACGATAGGTTCCAAGATATAAAACAAAGCTTTTTCGTTTATTTTCGTTTATCATTTGCGTTTTCTGAAGCAAACTTAAACGCTCTTCGGAAGAAAACGCAACATCAGTCCGCCGTGTACTTATAACAAAGCTTTTTCTTTCATTTTTTTGTTTCATTTGCATTAGTCACACACCATTAGCCTCGTGAGACAAACCTAACAAAAAATATATTTCACTCTTAAACCAACTTATAATTGATGATGGTAATGGTGAAAGATAAAATCAGTGATAGGTTCTCTTAATGAACATAAAAGGAAAAATGTAGTTTGTATATTCTATTAGAAACAATTTGTCGTGTTGCTGAGATGTAACATCTTAAAAACACTAATGGAAGTGTGCCCTTTTTAGTATTATAATAGTAAATAGTAGTTCGTGATGTAAAATAAAGAGAAAAAAAAGTTCACGTTGTCTCAGTTTTAGTCACTATAGCACATGTCTATTTACAAAGTCTAACCATTATTAATTTTACTAATATGTTTTTTCTTAAGTAATTAACAGCTATACATGATTTTAAAAATGCTAATAATCCAGTTAATGATCAATTCAATTTCATTTGATTATATGTAAAGTGTAAATAAAGTTTATGTACTAAAATATAGAGTTAAATAGTTCTTGTCGTAAAACAAACAAGCAAAAACTTGAGGGTGAAAGAGCTTTATTCGCTATGGTACATGTCTATCTACGAAGTCAACCCACTCCCATATTACTTATTCAACTGCATTCCCTTCTTCTTATGGTTGTTAAAAAAGAATCTTTCACCATGAGTTCTATCACCACCACCATTCTGCCTTCACTCATAATGTGATAGGATCATAGCATATACCATGTCCAGAGATATTTTTCATTTTTGCACGTAAGTGCTATCATCAAGATCTCATACAATGTACAAGGAACATCTCAAAATCATGTCTTTATCTTGGTCCTTAATCCTAACATCACAACGAGACAAATAATCAATGATTTGATTGCAAGCGTTTACGTGCCGCATCAGATTCGACTCTTTTAATATCTTCAATCACGGCTTAGGAAACAACCATTTCAATGTATACAACTTTTCTATATTATTGCAAACCCGTTTACGAGCTGTAAGATCTATTACCTGATGGATAACCTCTTATGTCAAACGGGGATGACTCATTGAAACAAACTAATCCAACATCTCGTCCCTATCCTCGTCCATCATCGAATTTGGCTTGCTCTCTAACATCGCTTTTTTCATCTTCTGTTGTATTAACATTTCCTTCACTCGCCCCTATGTAAGACAAAAATTTCACTTTGCATCGAATCGTGGAATCTCAAATTTAAGGAAACCATCAATCATTGAACCTGACACTCTAATACCAGTTGTTGTAAATTGAACGAGTAAAGTGTTGATGAATCGTAAAGAAAAAGAGAGAGCAATGGAGGTGAATAACCTTTAGTCTAAGGTTTCTATTATTAGTAGTGTGTACGTAAATCTATTCACAAACCCAAGAATCCTTTATGTACACCTCAATATTTGACCAGAATTAAAAATTTTTCCTTTCCAAAAACATACACCATACCTTTTGCCATGGACTTACGATTTTAAGTTACATTTGGATAACATATTGTCATTCATTGGTTATTGCCCTTCATGATTTACAAATTCTTGTAAAATGGAACTTGGTATTTGTACATTTTTATTTTGCAGATTTTGGGTATTGTTTCAGTTCTTCAGGTATAATCAGGGTGTTTTGGCTAACATTATCTTGACAAACCGCACAAAACGGAATACATTTCAGTTTTAGTGGGTTCTTCTTCAAAATAACTGAACCGAATCAATAGAATAGGAATTAAGGAGTACCAAATCAAAAGTATTTCGACCCCCATATAGATTTCAGAACCTGAAAAAAGAATCAAAATAAAGCGCAACAAAATATAACCACAACCAGATCAAAATCAAATAAAAATGAATCGATTCATCCGATTTTTAGTGAACTAGTGTATTTTTATTTATAATTAATGGCTTGCAAATTTATCTGTGAATAGTTTAGAGTATAATGTGATATATCATGGTTTTCATCGGTTTTATAGCATGATATTATATTATTAATCTATTTTATAGAGTCTAAATTATTAGTATTAGAGTCTAAATGAGTCATTTTAGGTAAATGGACGAGTTTAAGGCATCTCGTGAATTATGGAGCAAAAAAGAACAAACTTTGAAGAGAAAAATGGCAAACGAAGAAAATGGAAATTTCTTATTGAAGGTGTCTATGGACACCCTCATGGGGTTGATCGACACCCCTTCGAATTTCGGCCCTTTTCCTATTTTTGAAGATCAAATAATTTTTCTTAATCACTTAACGAAAATTAGTTTTAGTAAGTTACTATTTATTAAATTCGTCCAGGACCCTACAAATATAATGTTTTGACCATTATTTAGGCTCATTCAATAATTTACAATAGAGAGAGTCTTTATGAGAAGATTTTCATAATATTATAATACATAAATAGGGTCATTTCTTTTTGGTTGTGGTTATGCAATATTTTAACTTTTTTAGCAATATATATATATATATATATATATATATATATATTGGTCAAATTTGCACACGCCTACAACAAGAAACATAACTATATCAAATTTTACATTTTTCAAAAAGATATCTAAATATGGTTAAGATGAACTTATATATAAGTTTTAGTTGGTACCACACCATAAACCAAACCTTCTTTGAACTCATGTCATCTCTTTTTATTTCTTACATATATGCAAACATGTGCCAAAACGCCGGAGAGAAGATACCGACACCGTTTTCCAAATAATTCGTGAAGGACTTACTGAAGCACATGCAAAACTTAAAGTGCATGATGGAATTTCTAGATTTTCACTTAAAGATGATTTTTCCTTGGTTAGTCATAAAAAAGTAAAGTAAATTTTGTGCCTTATGTTTTATAAAAAATTGGTTTCCTTTGTAAAGAAAAAGTAAAGACGTTAAAAACAAGGAAAATGAACAAATTCTTATGCTTGGTCTCATGTTGATGAACACCTCTTCAATGGAGACTGCCCTCCCCTCCTCTTTCTCCTACAAAACCAGAGAATATTAACATGCACGTGAACACAAGAGAAAAAAAAAACAGAATTGAAAGCAATTAGTTGAACTTTAAAACTTGCAATGTTTTTTCATAAAAATTACAAATGAATAGAGGGTTGAAGTACTTACTGGATGTGTGCATATGAGTTAGGTCCACTAACATGTTTGTGGGGACCTTTCCCATCACGTGGAGAGTTCTGAGAGCTAGATACAGTGGCACTCCTCTTGATGGCATCCTTGGAATTCCAATATGCCTCCATCTTTGCCCATAGTTTAGGTCTAATCCAGTTTGGTCGCTTGCACGTACCCCTCACTTGCTGACCATTAACATCGCTTCTTCACAATTTAATCAAATTGCTCTTGGACCAAGTGTGTGATGAGAGGGTCTCATGTGTATATGTGGGGATCAGATTCCACCCCCTAAGATTTATAGCATAAAACGGTTAAGTGTTTTCCGCAAAACACAAGAATCAACTGCGACTTTGTATCAATCCAAATACTTAGGCATCACAAGGATAGATTGCTCATGGCCATCGAGCAATCGTAACCAACATCTTTTACGATAACTCTCGGAAGACTTAGTTTTTCGATAACTTGATCATACAAACATGAAATCTAACAAACAAGGCTTCAATCTCATACAAAAATGTTTTCGGAGACTCAAAATGGCTCTACGGATCGCCTCTCGACACGAGAGGCTTGATCCGCGATCCGTGAAGCTCTCACGGATCGCACTTCGTCATGCCAACACGAACCGCGACCCGTAAGACTTCTACGGGTCGCACTTCGTCATGGTTGGCATGATCCGAGACCCGTAAGGCATCACGGGTTGCCTATCGCAAACTAAAAACTTCCGGGAACTCAATTTCAACCAAGTCTTGGTCTTTCGATCATACGAACATGAAATTGAATTATGGAGAAGTGAATTCTCAATGAAACTTGATCTTTCGAACATACGAACATGAAATCGAACAAACAAGGCTTCGACTTCATATGAAACATCATTTTAGAAGCAATCCTCGACCCATGAATGAACCACGGGTCGCACTTCATCATGGTTGACATGAAAGCGACCCGTGAGGCTTTTAAGGGTCGCACATTGCAAAATGTAACCTTCTGAGAACTCAATTCCATTCGAGCTTTGATCTTTCGATCATACGAACATGAAATTGGACCATCGAGAAGTTAATTCTCGATACAATTTGATCTTTCGATCAAGTTGAACATGAAATTGAACCAACATGACTTCAATTTCATACGAAACAACGTTTCGGAAGCAATCCGCGACCCGTGAATGAACCCCGGTTGGCACTTCATCATGGTCGAGCCAGTGTGCGACCCGTGGACACTCACGGGTCGCACTTTGTCATGTCGAGGTTAATCCACGACCCGTGGACACTCAGGGGTCAAAATTTGTCATGTCGAGGTCAATCTGCAACCTGTGGAACACACACAGGTCGCACTTCGTCTTTCCGAGGTCAATCTGCGACCCGTGGAACACACACAGGTCGCACTTCGTCTTGTCGAGGTCATTCTGCAACCCGTGGAACACATAACATGATCTCGACATCATCCCATGATCACGACAAGTCAAAACAACTTAGTTCTCACAAGAATATGTTGTTACCCTTCTGTGGATCCTAGAAAAGCAAACATATAAGTTCTATCAAGAACTAAGGATCTACGACGAACTTTTATCACACGATCAACAAAGATCAACATGGTTACACTCTTTTTCCCTTGGTAAGGTTTTTCCCTAGTGGTTTTCCTTGCTAAACTTTTTAACGAGGTAACCATCCGAACACATACGACTCATGGACTATCCTGTGAGTCTAACAAAACTCTTGACAAGCTAAACGGCCCAAAACTTTCTTACGGGCCGACCTCCGCATTTCGGACCAAGCAAAGCCTTTCGTAAATCGACATACTAGAAGATTCAGGCGTAATCTCACGGAAATGGAAGTTTTCTTTCGTCTCTCGATGAAAGGGGAATCTTCTAGGAGCATATTGGAAGAATAGAAGTTATCTTGAAGAATATAGGAGAAATAGCAGGTGTATCGAAGCATATCGGAGAAATGAAAACTGCCTGAGATTTTGTCGACCAATAAATGGAAGCATTAAATTGAATTGTAATAAGAAATATGTGGTCTTTGTATTGTGAGAACCTTTTGAATCAATGCCCAAAACGAAGAGGAAAAGCCCATGGTCGTATGATGGTTAAGCTGAGAGTATATATAGGCTTATAGTCTCAATCATAATGTATCTTTCAACTCTTCAGAGCTCTTGCACCATAAACTTCGTGGCTGCAAGGGATCTTTGAATACTATCAATAAAAACTAGCTTTCAACCTTTGTATTTGTCCTCCGTTCTTTGCTCTTGTCTTTCTTTGGTTTCGAGTGATTCATACATAAGAAAGTCGACGATCCCTAAAAGTTTCGTAACAAGTTTTGGTTGTGTGAATTTCGGTACACACAGTATCAGTGTTGCAAAAGAGATAGACCAAAGAGGTTAAAGCAAGAAAATTCATAGAGTTAAATTGTTTCTAGTATAAAGCAGCAAGCAGTAGAACTTCGTATTCTCAATTCATTCACTAGTATCGTTTTATGAACAAATCAGAGACGTAGAACTATAAAGAGACGTAAAACCATAGAGAGATCATTCAGTAGTTCTTTTAGGCTAGTTTGCATTTTCTTGCAATTTAATTAGAGTTCTTTTAGTCGTAGTACGTAGGGATCGAATCCATAGGGACCGAAAATAAAATGCAAA
>OVAP01004093.1:4084-17857 GCA_900406295.1 Aurinia saxatilis | reverse complement strand
TTCCCCATAGATCATGGGTTTCTCATAGGAATCCATTTCCTTGGTCAACCACTAACCTGATTTTACCGTATAAATTCCGGATTTTNATAGGAATCCATTTCCTTGGCCAACCAGTAACCTGATTTTACCGTATAAATTCCGGATTTCGTATAATGCCAAATAACCTTATCTGGTCTATCCCCGGAAAGTACCGGCATAGCCCGAACCAGTTGGATATCTTGTTGGTCCATTATCTGATGCAGAAGGGGAACATTCCAAGTACCCGTATGACGATCAATTAATTGATCCACCGTAAGGCTAGGGTGGAAGTCACTCCCTATACCGCAGGCAGATCGAGGAAAAACATCGGGTATCCAGGGGTCCTCCCAGACGGATATTGACTTTCCTCCTCCCACTCGCAACCGGCAGCCCTCAAGTAGTAAGGCTCTACTCGAAGATATACTCGTCCACCCAAATGAAGGAGAGTAAACCTTTCTATACTGCAGAGGATGCGCTTTAGGATAATATCTCCCTCTTAACACTCGAGCCACCAACGAGTCTGGGAACTGATATAGCCTCCAAAGTTGTTTAGCCAAAAGGGCAATGTTAAAATTTTCCAAGGAACGANCTATGTTAAAATTTTCCAAGGAACGGAAGCCAAGTCCGCCCTCGTTTTTACTTAGACATAATTTGTCCCATGCGTTCCAGTGAATACCACGTTGGGTTTCGCTGGTCCCCCACCAGAAATTTGAAATTGCGCTGTTTAACTTTGAAGTTAACGACTGGGGAAGTTTAAAGCATGACATGACATGATTTGGTAAAGCAAAGGCCACTGATTTGATCATTATCTCTTTACCACCCTTAGATAAGAGTTTAGAGGACCATCCATTAACGCGACCATGTAATTTCTCATTCACATAACTAAAAATCCTAGTTTTGGAGCCACCGAGGCTTTCTGGAATACCCAGATAATTACCCATTCCTCCGTCCTTAAATATGCCTAGTATGTTCTTGAGGTCGTGCTGAACTAACTTCGGGACTCTTTTTCCAAACAAAACCGAAGATTTATCGAAGTTTATCATCTGTCCTGACGCCGCCTCGTAGGCTTTAAGCAGCTCTAAAATCTTCGTACATTCCACCGCATCCGCTCGACAAAAAAACAAGCTATCATCCGCAAATAATAGGTGTGAAATAGCGGGGCTACTTCTAGCTATTTTAATACCTGTTAGAACGTTTTCCTTTTCCATTTGCCTAAGATTTGCTGTTAATACCTCCGTACAAAGAATAAACAAATACGGTGATAAAGGATCACCTTGACGTAGGCCCCTCTGTGGCCGGAGTGATCCTTTAGGCTCCCCATTAATTAATACTTGGAAGGATACTGATTTGACACACCACATGATTCGAGCTACCAAAAGTTCATGAAATCCCATTCTCAGCAAAACAGCCTCCAGGAAGGGCCACTCAATCCTGTCATAGGCTTTACTCATATCTGTTTTAATGGCCATAAAGTTTTCCCTACATTTACGGTTGGTATTTAAGCCGTGAAACAGCTCATGCGCTATTAAGATATTGTCCGTAATGAGCTGGCCAGAAATAAAGGCCGATTGCGTTTCAGAAATTAGGCCTGGTAAAATCTTTTTCAACCGTAGGCATAAAACCTTCGAAATGATTTTGTAACTTACATTACATAGACTAATCGGTCTAAATTCCCCCATACTCTTTGGGCGATCTGTTTTAGGAATCAGACATATATTAGTCTCGTTTAGGCTCTTATAAAAAAAACCCGTTCTAAAGAAATCCTTAATCAGCTTAATCAAATCACCCTTAATCACTGACCAAAACCGCTGGTAAAAAAGAGCTGTCATGCCATCCGGACCAGGTGATTTTTCAGGATGCATGGCAAATAGTGCTCTCCTGACTTCCTCTTCTGAAATTTCCTGAAGAAGTTTCGTATTCATTGCCTCAGTCACAGAAGGGGAGATCGCATCGAAAAGTACATGTGACCCAGCCGTAACTCCTTTCTTAAACAATCCCGAGAAGTAATCCGTAGCTATTTTCTCAATTCCACCACTTGTCTCCTCCCATACTCCAGCTGAATCCAAGAGACCGAATATTCGATTTCGAGCCCTTCGTTGTTTTGTCACTGCCTGAAAGAACTTTGTGTTCTTATCCCCATCTTGAAGCCAGAGACTCCTACTCTTTTGTCTCCAAAACATCTCCTCCTCCTTATACGCATCTTGTAGTTTTCTCGTGATACCGCTAATTTCCTCCTCNTGAGAATACCACCTCGTTTAATCCGTCCTTACTCAACCATCGTTTATCAAATCGAAATGATTTCTTCCTCGGGATGTCTTGAAAGCAAAAATCCCCTAAAATTGGTCGATGGTCCGAACCAATCATTGCCAAATACCGCACATGCGAAGCGGGGAAATGGGAGTGCCAGTCCGCATTACCTAAAACTCTATCAAGCCGACATCGCACTCTTGTTTTATTCCCCCGTCTCTTATTACCACGCCATGATAATATGTTCCCTTTACAGTGGAATTCAAGCATCCCGCAATGATTTATCATATTAAGAAATGGTACGAACGATCTCGCCGATCGCATTTTACCCCCACATTTCTCANGCATCCCGCAATGATTGATCATATTAAGAAATGGTACGAACGATCTTGCCGGTCGCAATTTACCCCACATTTCTCATGATTACCAATAATTTCATTGAAAACTCCCAACATTAACCAGGGTTCAGACCGTTGAAAACTAATTTGATTTAACCGGTTCCAAACTAACTCTCTCCTTGTAATTACTGGATCACCATAAACAAAAGACATAAAGATTTTTTGTCCGTTAAAGAAAGCACTCATATCAATAAGACTTTTTATCTTTTGTATATACGGATTTTGTTTTTTGAAATTTCGAGCTATATAATTTGGAATATGTGAATTTTATTTCCTGAAATCTCAAACTTTATTAACCGGGATTTGTAGGTTTTGTTGTTTTCTTCTGGTTACAAAATTAAAATTTTCTAATATGTTACATGATACAAATATATATATATATATATATATATATATATATTTAAATGCGTCTTTAATTTATTATTTGTCATCAATATATAGGTTTTGGTAATTATGTATGAATTTAAATAAGAATGAGTTGAGTTAAAATCACAAATAGATAGTGTAATTTGGGATATAATATATAAAAATCTATATTTATTTGTATTGTTTTAATTTATGTGTTAAACGACGAGAATATCTTTTTAAGAAGTTTTTTGTCATATTCAACTCAATTTGTTGTCTTATGTTCATATTCTTAGGCTCTATAACCTAATTCACTCCGACCACATCACATATACTAAAGTCAACGCCTTAATTCGAAAGATTTTCTTAAAGATTTATGTTGTGAGACAAAAACTATGTGTATCTACGTATGTGTAGATTAGTTATAACGGTGATTAAAAGAATTAGGTTTATCAATAACCGTGTATAAATTTGAAAAGATTCCCACCTCTATCCCAATCTTTACGACCACAAAACATATGTAAAAACACAAAATAGATATTTGCAAGAATGACAAAAAAAAAAGACTCTATAATAAAATTTCTAACCAATTAGATTTTATGGCTAGAGTACTATGAGTAATTTATATAATAATGGCAAAAACAGCCCTTATTTTCATTTTGATTACAATGTTTCACCAGAAAAGGTATTGTTTGATCTTGAATGGTATTGTTTGGCCTCCAATGATAACAACATCATCATCTATTTTTCCTACCCACCGTCGTCTACTTCACCAGCTCCGCCTTTACTCCGAAGCTCCGTCGTCACCATATCAGAGAGTCGTCCGTCCATCACCCTCCGTTCCTCTCTTCATATGGACATGAGGAGAAAAAAGTCAATTCACCGCTCAAAATTGCTTACTTAAATAATTGTGAATTTTATATGGTTATGTAATATTGAAACCTAAATTGATTATTTCACAAATTTTCCCAATACAATATCCATAAGATTGAGATATATAAGTTTAGAACAAGGAAAACCTAGGTCAATCAGATAAAAAAAAAATTATAATCTAATATATTATTTGATATTAGAAAAGAAAGAAATTGTTTAAATGCGTCTTTAATTTATTATTTTTCATCGATATATATAGACTTGATAATTATGTATGAATTTAAATAAGAGTGATTTGTACTCAAATCACAAATAAATATTGTAATTGGAGATATGACATATAAAGATCCATATTTATATGTACTGTTTTAAACGACAAAAATATCCTTTTAAGAAAACGTTTGTCATATCCAACTCAATCTGTAGTCTTATGTTCATGTTCCTAGGCTACATAACCTACTTCACTCCAACCACATCACATATACTATATACTGAAGTCAACGTCTTAATTGTAAAGATTTCTTGAAGATTTAAGTTGTCAGACAAAAACTATATGTATCTACATATGTACAGATTAGTTCCATCAATAACCATATATAAAATTGAACCTAAAAGTCCCCAAATTTATCCTAATCTTTACAACCGAAAAGCATATGCAAAATACAATATCCATAAGATTGAGATATGTGAGTTTAGAACTGGAAACCTAGGTCAGTCAGGTCGAAATCCTTTTTATTATAATCTTATATATTATCTGATATCAAAAAGGAAAGAAATTTTTTAAATGCGTCTTTAATTTATTATTTGTCATCGATATATATAGACTTGATAATTATGTATAAATTTAAATAAGAGTGATTTGAGTAAAAATCACAAATAGATAATGTAATTCGGGATATGACATATAAAGATACATATTTATATGTACTGTTTAAATGACGAAAATACCCTTTTAAGAAAACGTTTGTCGTATCCAACTCAATTTGTAGTCTTATGTTCATATTCCTAGGCTACATAACCTACTTCACTCCAACCACATCACAAATACCGAAGTCAACGTCTTAATTGTGAAGATTTTTTTTGAAGATTTAAGTTGTCAGACAAAAACTATATGTATCTACATATGTATAGATTAGTTCTATCAATAACTGTATATAAAATTGAACATAAAGGTCCACAAATCTATCCTAATCTTTACAACCGAAAAGCATATGCAAAATACAAAATACATAAGTTTGAGATATGTGAGTTTAGAACAAAGGAAACCTAGGTCAGTCATCTCGAAATCCTTTTATAATCTCATATAATTATCTTATACCAAAAAGGAAAGGTTAAATGTGCCTTTAATTTACTATTTGTCATCAATATATAGACTTTGATAACTATGTATGAATTGAAGTAAGAGTAAATTGAGTGAAAATCACAAATATATAGTTATTGATAGAACTAATCTATACATATGTGGATACATATAGTTTTTGTCTGACAACTTTAATCTTCAAAAAATCTTCACAACTAAGACGTTGACTTCGGTATTTGTATGGATTTTATGACATATATATAAAGATCCATTGTACTGTTTTAATTCATGTGGTAAACGACAAAAATACCCTTCTAAAAAAATGTTTGTGCTATCTAACTCAATTTGTAGTCTTATGTTCATGTTCCTAGGCTACATAACCTACTTCAGTCCAACCACGTCACATATACGAAGTCAACGCCTTAATTGTGAAGATTGCTTGAAGATTTATGTCGTCAGACAAAAATTATATGTATCTACATATGTATAGATTAGTTCTATCAATAACTATGAATAAAATTGAACCCAAATGTCCTTAGTTTTATCCCAATCTTTACAACCAAAAATCATACAAAATACAAAATCCATAAGTTTGAGATACGTGAGTTTAGAACAAAGGAAATCTAGGTCAGTCAGGTCGAAACCTTTTTTATAATCTATTGCCCCGCCCATTTCTTAAATGGTAACTTTAAAATTGTAGTTTTTCTAATTTATTTCCTCTCTTTAACAAATCGACAAAACAAATTAATATATAGACTCTTTAAAATTTTGGGAAAAAATTAGAATAACACATATTTTAGTGAAATTATTAAAATCGACAAAACAAATTAATATATAGGCTCCTTAAAATTTTGGGGAAAAAACTAGAATAACACATATTTTAGTGAAAATTACTATTTTGTCAAGTGAAAGTTTGGGTCAACTGATATTTTATAAATGGCCACCTTTCCCTTCTATCTTTTGATGAAAAAATTAATTAAGAAAAATGTCATTATTGTATTCTACGTAAATAACAATATTTACGAAAATGCCATTAATATACTGTGATGGCAGACTTTTTAAGTCGTGACAGATTTATTAAGATCACGACATATTTCTTTTGGTATATTATTCTAGTCATGAAAAGTTCTGAGTTTGACAAATTTATAACAAAAACCCTACCACATGGGGTGGCAGGGTTAAATTATCATGACAAATTTTTGTTTTTACGGCATATTTAATTTTCNGTCATGAAAAGTTCTGAGTTTGACAAATTTATAACAAAAACCCTACCACATGCGGTGGCAGGGTTAAATTATCATGACAAATTTTTGTTTTTACGGCATATTTAATTTTCGATTTTTTTGTTATGTGGTGACAGATTTGTTTATCCCGTGACATATTTAATTTACGTGTGATAGATTTTTTTGCTCTAGTGACAACAAATTTGTTTTTTACGTCTTTTTGACGCAGACTTTTTATAAAACAAACTACTTAGCACTTACGTGAGATAGATTTTTTTTACGTTGCCACAGATTTTTTTTGGATCAAGAAGTAGACATCGTTTGATGGCAGATTTTTCTTTTCGAAGTGACGGCAGACTTATTTCTTACTAGAATAACACTTTTTTTGCAATAGATTTTCCGTGGCAGATTTTTTTTAAGTTTGTGGCAGATTTTTCGGTGACAGATTTGTTTGACGTTATGGCAGACTTGTTTTACTCCACACGCAAAAACATTTTTTTAGCTTCTTCTTTTCTCTATTCATGACTTCTTCTCGGATTTCTTCATAGTCTAAACCGAATCTACTCTTTATTTTCCATCAAGTCTCCTCTTTCTATTGCAAAGATCCAAACCGAATATTTTTCTTTCATGGACCAAGTTGTTCATGTATGTGGTTCATGGATATTCGAGAAGACGATATGGTTATTAGTGGCTGGTCCGAAAAAAGGTTATAAGACCATCTCCATTCATAAGCAACCCTTAAGGTTGCTTAATAATTTTTAATTAATAAATATAGCATTAAATTATTCTAGGAGTTCCATTCTAATTTTGCCAAAAAAAACCTCCATTGATTAACAACTCTTTGGATTGCTTAAGGATTAAAAAACAATAAACTTGAAATAATTTTATTATATGTATAAATTATTTTTAAAATTATAAATGTATTATGTTTCATGAAAACACATATATTACATTGCATAAAATTTTAAAATACATTACATCACAAAAAAAGCATAAATTCGCAAATCATAAAATTAAAAAGGTACAATAATAAAAACATGTAAAAAACATGATAAAAAATATAAAAAGAGATCCGTTCTTGAACAATTTAACCCCTAATGCTGGAAAATGCAGGCTGCAACAGTAATCCAAGGTTCATAATAAGTCTAAATTTATAGCAATTTCGGTCCATGACAGGAATCTAATGTGATAGTACCTTTTCCTCACCAAGGGATGGGTTGCTAGTGATGTGTGAGAGAGCGGCTCGATCAATGTACATATAGACAGAGATCCGTTCTTGTACAATGGACCNAATTTCGACGCAAATCCATATTTGCGACGGATAAGCGACGCTTTTGGCCGTCGCAAATGGGCTGTTTTCTTGTAGTGCTGCAAATGTCAGAGAACGTCAAAGAAACAAAGACAAACAAGTCTCATCAAGAATGCATACCAAGATTTTACTAGCTGGCTCATTCAAGAATGCATACCAAGATTTAACTTCTTAGCATTCAATTTGGTTATTATCCTAGACCAACGTATGATGTAACCCCAAGTGAATGTTTTATGAGAAAACGGCTCTTACCAATAAGCTCTTCAATAGGTACAAAGTTGAATTTCGTCTCAGGAACAAACATTTCTTCTGCACTAGCTTCCTCAACCTCTAAATTTTCATTCAAAGTGCTAAGTTTCTCTATCTGCAGAATAGGATTCTTATGGTTAAAAGTCAATCCAAATCAAACTATCAGAATCGAGAGGAACACAATCAATTCTACTTTGAAGAGGAAGACAAACCTAGAACTCTGCGACTTCGCTTCGTGATGTTATCATTGCGATTTTAGATTCCAACATCGTTGAATCATAGTTTTGATTTTATTGGGAAGCTGAAAGAGATGGATTTGAATATGTATCGTATTTGATTTGATGGGCTTTCTTCTTCGGTGAAGGAGACGGGGGAGGAGGCGCAACAGGGACTGGAAAGCTTCCAATCCTAACTGAAGATTCCTCATCTCTTCCTCGATATGGTAGAAATTTTTTCCTCGGTGATATCGGGAGTGATAAAAAAAATGAGGATTTTTTTTTTAAATTAAAATATGCTCAACCAATCACAGGTGGACACGTTAGGGTTGCTTAGCCATGAGAAAGATGCCTAAATAAGCAACGGACCTTAAGGAATTTGGGCCAAAATTTTATTTTTCATTTATTTAAAAGCCAAATTGTTAAGAAACACAGTCCTAAGCAACCTCAATGGAGATGTTCTAAGATTCTCGCGGTGAATGATCCAAATAGGTTTGATGATGTACTAAGGATCGTCCACAAAGATTACAAGATGGAGAAGAAATTGTCTAAAGTTTTGTTGAGTTATATGCCTAAGAAAAGGATGACGAAGCTACCAAGAGATACACATCCAGTCTTTGTTGGAAACTCTAGACAATTTTATGAGTTCATCCTTTAATGGAAATCAGATCTGATTCGTCTTTGTGTGGAATTTAACGAGAAAGAGGTTAGTCAAAGGAGTGAAGATGATGTTGTTTTTGGTGGTGGAAGATCTAGAAAACGTGAAAGAGACAATATTTTTTTACAATGACAAAGATGAGAACAACGAGGTGATGTCCACACACGACAACAATGAGGAGGAGGAAGATGAGGAATACAAATTCGACTATTGTGATGATTCAGATGCAGCAACATCGGATCGTGAGGACTTTATTTTGCTGGGAATGTTACCACACGAAGATGGAAAGAACAAGTCAAAAGTATTAAGCGCATGATTGAATCAAGTACATGTGAATGCTAAGTTAGGTTTGGATTAGCTGAAAAATTGTCGTTGGTAAAAAATATAAAATGAAAGATGAGCCTGAAAACATATTGAAGATCCTATCAATGTTAGATTAGTTCGATTTTGATGTGGATAGGTCTACAATGATTTATACATTGTTAATTATTGGGTTGAGGGATGCACATGGAGAGCACGAGCTTCACCAATTGGATCGAGACTCAACTAAATTTTGTGTGCGGATAGTAGAAGACGAACATACATGTTCTATTACCGAGCGTTCTGCCCATTCACGACAAGCAACTCCGGAAGTACTTGGANTGTGTGCGTATAGTAGAAGACGAACATACATGTTCTATTACCGAGCGTTCTGCCCGTTCACGACAAGCAACTCCGGAAGTACTTGGAGTCGAGAGAGAGAGAGAGAGAGAGAGAGAGAGAGAACTCTTGTTCTTCTTTTTTTAAAAAAAATTAATCTTTTAATATATTCATAGTTTGTGTTTCATTAATCTATTTCATTAATATTTATTTTTTTGTGTTTGAAATTTAAATTCTGTATTCCCTTTTCTTTATTATTATTTAATTATTTTTCTAAGACTATTAGATATTTAGTTGTAAATGGCAGAAATGTAATTAAATTTTTTATGTAGGGGTATTATGACTTTTTATAAAATATTTGTGTTATTCTAGTACACTCCATCTTGAATATGTTATTTTAGTAGTTTTGATATAATTTTGTGTTATTCCAGATAATTTCTCTAAATTTTTCCATAAATGTTTCATTCTTATTCAATAAATTTATATGGATATGTGGTGGTATGAGATGGAAATACCATATCAAACACGTACTTCTGGCATTTAATGACTTTTTACTTTCTTTTATTTTTTTTGTCGCAAACAGATTTTATTAAGTAGAAAATAGTTGGCTTGAAGCCTTGCAAGGTTAGCAAAGTCCCCAAACCAATATGTAGGGAACACAAAAGAAACCAAGAAAACAAGAATCGCACTATCTAACGTAGATGTCGGCGATAATCCATTGTAATACTTGAAGCTAAGCGATATTCCACTCAATCTGCAGTTGCGCCTTAGGAGAGAGACCATCTTGCACTACCCCTACCGCATGAAAGCCAAACAAACAATTACTGGCACGAAAGCTAAGAGCTAATTATTAACTAACTAAACCTTAAGCAACCACTAAGTGGTTCCACCTATAGGCTTTGAACAACCGGAATCCTCACTGACACTGCAAGGTTATGATCCAGAGTTGCTTCCAATGATGCATCTTCCACGTGTTGATGGTAAGAACAAGCAGATAAAGAGTTTATTGCAAGCAAGCTATTCCTCTTACCGCTTGACAAAGGTGTCCGTGCAAGAACCATTTCAATATCCTCCTCGTTGACAAAGGTGAGTTGGAAACGGTCACAAGCAATACAGTATAAACAGATAAAACCACAAGATCCAACCCGAGATTGATAGTAGAGGCAATAGGAAAGGCTGGAAAAGGAGATCAAATGGGGAAATTATGAGTGAGCACAATAAACCCTAGAATCGCCTTTAGGTCGCCCTAGCCGCCTCTCCATTTCCTCTCCGAGGATTATTGTGTTCGCTGATATGTTACAGCTCTTATGGAGGATGAAGCTAAAGAAGCAGAGAGACTGGGAGCCATAAAACCACACGGTCAAAGGAGATCGACTTGCCACGGATCCGGTCTAAAGAGAACCACAAGATCCGGCCGTATGAAGGCCAGCGACCACCCAAACCACCGATGAGGGACTCGTTGGAGATACGCCACCACCAGACCGTAGGGAGAACGACATACACATCGGGAGAAGAATGGAGCTTCTCCTCGGACTTGAGCCGTCCCAAGCCACACCTGGAAAGCAAGCGCCGAATTGAACATTAACCGGGTTCTTCCTTCGCTGAAAACCACTGACTGTCTTCGCCTTCGTCGATCCGCTACAAGCTCCAAAAACACTGAAAAGGGAACAAAGAAAAAAGAAAAACGAAAAGCAAAGAAAGAGGGGGGAGATCGGGGCCGAGTGGTGTGAAAACCATCGGCCTTCGATTTCCAAACAAAGCTTGAGAAGAGGAGTTGCTAGTGGCGGCGATGTTATATTCTTTATGACTTTTTACTTAATTATATATTACAGTACATTATCAAAGTTTTTTTACTACACAGATGCATGTTCATGAGGTCGACGATCATTAGATTGGTTATTCCATCTATCACCCCACTAAAATCAGGGTTGATTGAGCTTTCCCTTCTTAGCTCTCAGTTTTCTCTGCTTTTTATTTACTCCATATCCTTCTTCATGCGTGCAACATCTTCTTTCGTGCATCCACCTACAAACATACCCTTGTGAAACTCAAAATCATCATTTAGATAGTGAAAAATGTTATTAATTTCTTAGCCCTCAGTTTTCTCTGCTTTTTATTTACTCCATATCCTTCTTCATGCGTGCAACATCTTCTTTCGTGCATCCACCTACAAACATACCCTTGTGAAACTCAAAATCATCATTTAGATAGTGAAAAATGTTATTAATTTCTTAGCCCTCAGTTTTCTCTGCTTTTTATTTACTCCATATCCTTCTTCATGCGTGCAACATCTTCTTTCGTGCATCCACCTACAAACATACCCTTGTGAAACTCAAAATCATCATTTAGATAGTGAAAAATGTTATTAATTTCTTAGCCCTCAGTTTTCTCTGCTTTTTATTTACTCCATATCCTTCTTCATGCGTGCAACATCTTCTTTCGTGCATCCACCTACAAACATACCCTTATGAAACTCAAAATCATCATTTAGATAGTGAAAAATGTTAGTAACTTTTACTCTATAGTGATAACTGAGAGTATTTATTATAACTGAGATTGTTTATTATAATTTCAAGTTCATTAATGTTATTTTCATAATTAAAATCATTAAAAAAAATGTTATACCTTTTGAAAAGGGTTTGAATTTCGTGTGAGATTTTGGGAGAAAGCATAAACATTGTACAAAATTTCAAGTTCTTGAATGTGAGATATTTAAAGGACAATTACAATTAAACATTACAATTTCATTGACAATTTTTTTTTTTTTTTTAAGTTCCTAATGCCATTAAAGTCTGAACAACAATCATACCCTTAATATCAAAGAGATATTCAACTAAATATTTTACTACGGGCATGAATCTAATAGGGTGTCTGATTTTAATTATGACGATTGATGAGACTAATTTGACAAACAAATCAGCCTTAATGATCGTCAGGCACCAAAACAATACTTTATATCAACTTTTACAAAGTCTAGTAATCTACCAAGCAAGCTGGCTTAGGTGGTCATTAATGAAATGATTAAACCAGAAACAAATCCTGCAGTATTTTGAAAACTCATATATGTTCAATGAATCCATACACCATGTTGATTAGTGATCTTGTCCTTATTTGCTTGTTACAAATTTTATATATTATTTACCCTGAAAAGGAATAAAAAAATAGGGGCAAGTAGATGTTCATGTACTCTCTCTGACTTAGCGTAAGAATAAAACTATACTTCGGGTAAAAAATATGTGGAGTATATTTCTCTGTCTCCACTACAATTTATTATCTTCTCTTTTCAAATCGATCCGAATAATACACGTACGAAAGCTTAATTTAGAATCGATTCTTTTAGATAGTTGCACATTAGCTTCTTCGTGTTTTATTTGTGCGTTAGCTATTTGAATCACACACAATCCCAACAAACCTTTTCCTCCAAAGTGTACATACTCCGGTTCAAGGAATAGACAAATGAATTCATGGTTTCGCAAATGTCGAATTTTTAATTAATACCAAGCTTTAAAATTCTATATTTTCAAAATGCTATACAAAAAGGACATAATTTTTTATAAAATGTGCAAGGCCTCCAAAAATAGTAATAAACTTATAAGGGATTTCTAGTTGTCATTTGTAAGTAGGTCAATACTTTAAGTGGTAACATATCACGTTAAGTGGTAAGTTATCACTTTACTTTGCAGGATGTTATCGACCAATTCAGCATTGTGGTCCAAGTTTTGATTATAATGGGGCCTACAGTATACAAACCCACATAAACGGCCCATTTGTATCTTTGATTGACAATTACAAAGCCGCCTATATATCCTTCATATCTAGTGATTTGCTTCCTTTTGCACGAACTGTTGATTTGAATTACTTTGAAGTGTATGATTCAATTCGATCTTATATGTGCCAATTGATGATTTGGTTACTTTTGCATGAATTTGCTCAAACACACACAACCTACATACGAAAAAGAACAAGAAAAGAGCCAGAATCAAAAGAGAATGATAATGCTGAGACAAAATGCGAGAAAAGCTTTTCTAGGGATAAGAAATTCTATGTGGCCTCTAGGTTACAGCCGTCGATTGTACCACGAGAACGTGATTGACCGCTTTGAAAACCCTAGGAATGTTGGATCGTTCAACAGAGATGATCTTGACGTTGGCATTAGATTGGTAGGAGCTCATGCTTATGAGCCTCCAGATTAATATCGATGATTCTGGTCAAATCATTGATATTCGTTTCAAAACCTTTGGTTGTGGCTCCGCCATCGCTTCTTCTTTTGTCGGTATGTCGATCCACTTTTTTATGTTT
>OVAP01004092.1:1488-15248 GCA_900406295.1 Aurinia saxatilis | reverse complement strand
TGAATGATTTAGTAATTGTTCTGTGATTTGGGAATTATTTTGTAGGAACTTTGTTTTAGTGTTGTTTTGAGGCAAAATGATGCAGAGACCACCACCTGAAGATTTCTCCTTGAAGGAGACAAGGCCTCATCTAGGTGGAGGTAAAGTTACTGGAGATAAGCTCACGAGTACTTATGATCTCGTGGAGCAAATGCAGTATCTTTATGTTCGTGTTGTCAAGGCAAAGGATTTACCTGGGAAGGATTTGACTGGTAGTTGTGACCCTTATGTTGAGGTTAAGCTTGGGAATTACAAAGGAACTACAAGGCATTTCGAGAAGAAATCCAATCCTGAGTGGAGTCAAGTTTTCGCCTTTTCGAAAGATAGGATCCAAGCTTCTTTCCTTGAGGTTACTGTGAAGGATAAGGATTTTGTCAAGGATGATTTGATTGGTCGGGTTGTGTTTGATTTGAATGAGGTACCTAAGAGAGTTCCTCCTGATAGTCCTTTGGCACCGCAGTGGTATAGGCTTGAGGATAGGAAGAGTGATAAAGTCAGGGGAGAGCTTATGCTTGCGGTTTGGTTTGGTACTCAGGCGGATGAAGCTTTTCCTGAAGCTTGGCATTCGGATGCTGCAACTGTTAGTGGGACTGATGCTCTTGCTAACATCAGGTCCAAGGTTTATCTTTCTCCTAAGCTTTGGTATGTGAGGGTTAATGTGATTGAAGCTCAAGATTTGATACCAAGTGATAAGGGGAGGTATCCTGAGGTTTATGTGAAGGCGATACTGGGAACGCAGGCTTTGAGGACTAGAGTATCGCAAAGCAGGACTCTTAACCCAATGTGGAATGAGGATTTGATGTTTGTTGCAGCTGAGCCGTTTGAGGAACCTTTGATTCTCAGTGTGGAAGATAGAGTTGCTCCTAACAAGGATGAAGTCTTGGGGAAATGTGCTATTCCGTTGCAGTATTTGGACAGAAGGTTTGACCACAGACCGGTGAACAGTAGGTGGTATAACCTCGAGAAGCATATTATGATCGAAGGAGAGAAGAAAGAGACCAAGTTTGCTAGCAGGATTCACATGAGGATTTGTTTGGAAGGCGGGTATCACGTTCTTGATGAGTCTACACATTACAGTAGTGATCTTAGACCAACAGCAAAGCAACTATGGAAGCCTAGTATCGGTGTGTTGGAATTGGGGATACTAAATGCTAGTGGTCTCATGCCTATGAAAACCAAAGATGGTCGGGGAACCACAGATGCTTACTGTGTGGCGAAGTATGGACAGAAATGGATTCGAACTCGGACAATCATTGANTGGCGAAGTATGGACAGAAATGGATTCGAACTCGGACAATCATTGACAGCTTTACCCCGAGATGGAATGAGCAATATACTTGGGAGGTTTTTGATCCGTGTACTGTTGTTACTGTTGGTGTCTTTGATAACTGCCATCTCCATGGAGCTGAGAAGAACGGAGGAGCCAAAGATTCACGAATTGGGAAGGTGNAGCTGAGAAGAACGGAGGAGCAAAAGATTCACGAATTGGGAAGGTAAGAATCCGGCTTTCTACCCTCGAGACTGATCGAGTGTACACACATTCATACCCTCTTCTGGTTCTTCATCCCAACGGAGTTAAGAAAATGGGAGAGATTCACTTAGCTGTGAGATTCACTTGCGCTTCGTTGCTCAACATGATGTACATGTACTCACTGCCTCTCTTACCGAGGATGCACTACATACATCCTCTAACGGTTAGCCAGCTTGATAACTTGAGGCATCAAGCGACTCAGATTGTGTCAATGAGGCTTACTCGAGCAGAGCCACCTCTGAGGAAAGAAGTAGTTGAGTATATGCTCGATGTCGGTTCTCACATGTGGAGCATGAGGAGGAGCAAAGCAAACTTTTTCAGAATCATGGGAGTTTTGAGCGGGTTAATCGCAGTAGGAAAATGGTTTGATCAGATATGCAACTGGAAGAACCCGATCACAACAGTCTTGATCCATATCTTGTTCATCATCCTCGTGCTCTACCCCGAGCTAATCTTACCCACCATCTTCCTCTACCTCTTCCTCATTGGTGTCTGGTACTACCGTTGGAGACCGAGGCACCCACCTCACATGGACACACGTCTCTCTCACGCTGACTCAGCCCACCCCGACGAGCTAGACGAAGAATTTGACACTTTCCCTACTTCCCGTCCATCCGACATAATCAGAATGAGGTATGACAGGCTGAGAAGCATCGCTGGAAGGATTCAAACAGTGGTTGGCGATCTCGCAACTCAAGGAGAGAGGATTCAGTCATTACTAAGCTGGCGTGATCCTCGTGCAACCTCGCTCTTCGTCTTGTTCTGTTTGATTGCTGCTATCATTCTCTACGTGACACCATTCCAGGTTGTTGCTCTTTGCATTGGAATCTACGTTCTGAGACATCCGAGGTTCAGATACAGACTACCTTCAGTTCCTCTCAATTTCTTCAGAAGACTTCCTGCAAGAACTGATTGCATGCTCTGATCCATCTCAAAGAAAATTCCTTCAGAAGACTTTGTTAGTTTGTTGCTTTGTGTATTAAAAAAGTCATGATGACTCTGTTTTTCTAGGTGATGATTATGATGTGTCGGTTTGGTTTTCTTAACATAATTAAGACCTTTTGTATCTGTCTGGTTTTTTGGTTTGCAAGTCATAGTCTCTGCATCACTGGTTTACTTTGTTTGGTAATGGTAGACTTAGTATAGTTTGGTCAACAAAAGTAATTACAAATCCCCAAGTCTTAACTCTTAAGTAAGAAGCAAAGTAATTAGTACAGAACATGCTTATTCCAATTTGATACCATTAAAGAGTATAGGGAAAAAAAAATAATTGGAGGAAACTAAGTGGGCCCAGAAGTGATTAATGGGCCACGTGAAAAATGGGATTACGTTAAGGCAGAGAGAGAGAGAATCTTTTGGTACTTTATTTTTTCTTTCATCGCGTAGGTTTCACGCCACATTATCCATTGACTTTTTCTTTACACCTTTTTAAAAATTTATTTTAATTTATTTATAAGTAATTAATTAATTATTGACGGGTCAATTTAATAAAGAGGACCAAAGGGAAGGGAAGGACATTTATTCGCCGTGAAATCTGGACCGTACGATACTCCGATTACCCTTTCTCGGCTTTTAAACGAGGGTAAATCTGTCTTTTCATTATCTCCTCCTCATGCCCCCAAAAATCTTTGTCTTCTTCTACTTCTTCTTCGTTTTATAAATTTTTCTTCACACTTGCGAGATTTGATATAGAGAGAGATTAGAGATTGATTTAGAGAGAGAAAGAGAGAGAGAGATGGCTAGTGGAATTGCTCGTGGACGTTTAGCGGAAGAGAGGAAGTCATGGAGGAAGAATCATCCTCATGTTCGTAATTTCTTTCTCTTTTGGTTCAATTCGTTTTTTTTTTTCCATTTGGGTTTTTTGCTTTTGGATGGGTTTATTATGGTGTCTGATTCGTGATGGGTTTTTGTTGAATTAGGGTTTTGTGGCGAAGCCGGAGACTGGACCAGATGGGGCTGTGAATCTTATGATTTGGCATTGTACTATTCCTGGTAAAGCTGGGGTAAGTCTAATTAGGGTTCTTCACGTTTCCTTATACCTTNCTGGACCAGATGGGGCTGTGAATCTTATGATTTGGCATTGTACTATTCCTGGTAAAGCTGGGGTAAGTCTAATTAGGGTATACCTCTGTTTTGCTATCAGCTTCTGAATGAAAATAGAAACGAATTGAAATTGAATTTAGGGTTCATGGGTCTTCTTGTATCTCTTGTTTTGGGTGTTGTTTATCATTTAGTGATGCTTATGTCTTCCAAGTTCGAAGCTTTCACCAATTTTATTCAGTCTTTTTTGTGTGTGTGTGATTCTGTTTGTTTCTCTCAAATGATTGATTAACGTTAGTAGATAGAGTCTCACTGTTTATCTTTACTTTTGATCGTCTGAATTAGTGCTTAAAAATTTATTGTGTATCTTACTATTTGGATATCTGTAACATGGTTAATTGGATTGTGACAAGAGTTATTGCTTTGTGTTAATATCATTCTTTAACTGTTGTTATTCACTGCAGACTGATTGGGAAGGTGGATTTTTTCCATTAACTATGCATTTCAGTGAGGACTATCCTAGCAAGCCTCCTAAATGCAAATTCCCAACAGGCTTTTTCCATCCTAATGTTTATCCTTCTGGAACTGTCTGTCTATCAATCCTTAACGAGGATTATGTAAGTATTTAAACCCTTCTGTTCCTTTCTCTGTGATTCTATATGAGCTGCATCCTCAAGCTCCTTTTGATATGTTGTGCTAATAGGGATGGAGACCAGCTATTACAGTGAAGCAGATTCTTGTCGGTATTCAGGATTTACTTGACACTCCTAATCCCGCTGACCCTGCACAGACTGATGGTTACCATCTCTTCATTCAGGTATGCGAATAACTCAAAACACTCATTTTGCAGGATCCAGTTTGTGTGACTGTGATTTTATTTTAATGAGATTCGATTTTGGTGAAATGTGTAGGATCCTGTTGAGTACAAGAAAAGGGTGAAGCTGCAGTCCAAGCAGTATCCTCCTATTGTCTGAAACCTCAACAAAGGGAAGCACCAAAACTGATGATGACAAGCCCTGAATCTTTTGTCGTGTCTTTGTGTCGTTGTGATTGTGTTTAGATGTCATTGGGTGAATGAAAACTCATCATTTTGGCACCTCTTAAGACTAGAATCTCTTTATTTTCCAAGAAAGTCCTCTTTTTCTCTATTAACTGTTAAAATTCTTGGTACTATGATTCAGTTGGTGTTCCTTCTCTATATATATACATAACCATGTTCTCTGGTCCATGTTCTACCAACTGAAATCTGATGTCTTCATTCTCAAGCCTAACAGATCTTATTTGCTAGTAAAGCAGTAGAGATATGACTTGAAACTAGATTTAGCATTTGCAAGTCATCCAAAATCATATCATGATCCAATATGAAGAACAAAAAGCAAACGGATCACCAGCTCAAGGGACAAAAACAAGAATTCAATACTTACAACGAAACACACTTATTTATTCAACGTGACTTGAATGAAATTCTAGTACAAGGGGAATATATGTCTAAAGCGTAGACTCCAACATGAAATGTGTAAACAAACAAAAGTATTGTCCTTCCTATGATATTATCATCAGCACAGATGATTCCTGATCTGATCTATCATCATCAGTAACATGATTTTTTCTAAAAAAAATATCCTATAAAATCATCGGAAGATGATTGACCCTTATAGTAAAATCATCACGAAATGATGATACTAAGGTCTCTAAGTAATAGACGAACTTGTAGAAAATATCATCAGAAGATGATTGTCCCTCTTTGATATCATCAGCCAGATGATGTACTTCCTGTGCAGGCGTCTCTCCTCCTAACTGTGGATCATCGCATTGACATTAAAGTCTTTACCCTCTTCTCCCGCTCTTCCCTTTTGGCAAGAGGAGTGCTCTTCATTTTCTGGATCTCCTCCATCACAATCTTCTCTACCTTGTCAATAGAATCGAGTAGCTTCTTCTCAGGTGTGACGAAGCCTGCTTCTTCTTCCTCTGCTATCTCTTTACTGATGTTAAGCAACATCTTGTGAACTTTAGCAGCTGACTGAGGGAAACTACGCTTGATACCAACAGCAGGTCCAGGAGTCACCATTGAGCAATTATGTTCTCCTGACACTGGTACACCAACTTGTTGACGAGTTGGGGTCTCGATCTCTAGGCCATCGTCTCCTGCTCCCATACCAGCTCTTCTTTTCCTCTCAATAGCCTATAATTAAAGAGCAAAAACAGAATATAATCACCAAGCTAAGCAAGCCTATATGGCAAACAAATCTATGATTAAGCTTTTAATAAAGATGATAAGCAAGCCTGAAATGATCAATTCAGCTGAAAATGACTATTTGGACTCAGCAAAACCATTGTACCATGTGCCACACAAACAACATCTAACCAAGCTGCAAAACAAAAGGGTTTGTGAATTTACCCGAATGATATGAGTAATGTCACGTAGAGGCGTTCGTGGATACCAAGAAGGTAACACACTGTGTGATTCACGTCTAGTAGATGCCATAGGCGTATTCTCTTTACCCTGTGCCACTCTAAATGGAGCGTTGCCTCTCACATTACCAGGCCTCCACGAACTGAAATTGCCTCTCCCACTAACACTAGAATGAGATGGCAATCTCTGAACCGGAGATGATTCAAACACATTTGGCTCGTCGCGAAATATACTGAAATTGTCTCTATCACCACCATGGCTCCGTCTGTTAGCAAATAACGCCGCGTGATCTACTGGCCTCACGATTCTGTCTCTTGCTTCTAGCATCTTGATTCGGTTCCTGAAACAACATAAACACAAAACCTCAAATCTCAAATTCAATTCCAAGAAAACACAAATCCACACTCATTTTTATAAGCGAAAATCAACGAATTCGAAATCAAATCGAGCCACAAGAACAACAATTACAGATCTTCGTCTCACAAATTCAACGAATTCAAGAACCGAAGAAAACGAATCTTCTTCTTAGATAACAAATCCCAAAAACAAATCTCACTGGAACCGCCATTTTCAATCAAATCAAGTTACGATAACAACACTAAAAACCCAATCAAATCAGAAAACTCCATAGATTCGACCTCGGGAGATTCAGAGAATCACAAGCACGGAATCGATCGAAATCCGAATCCAAAACAACACAAAATCCCTAGGGTTTTCACTCATTTTCCAAACAACGAAACTACAGAAACCTCAAGAAACGAAAGAATCAAATAACAAAATCGATTCAAAATCCAAATCCCTCGAGATTTACTCAGAAACACTCATTTTACAAACAAACGAATCGAAAAACCTCAAGAAACTAAGAACACAATCATCTTCGCACAAAACCAACATTTACGAATCAAATCGAGTCACATTAACAGAAAGAAACCACCATAGATTATACCTTTGAATCTTCTTTAAGCTCCGTTCGAGAGAAAGAGAGGTTTTGTTAAAGGAGAGTTACGATCTGAGGGCAATCTTCAAAGTTAGTCATGAGCGGGGATTATAAACGAGAGAGAGAGAGAGAGAGCAAGCAAGCAAAGGAAACAAATCGGCACGTGCGAGGAACGACTCTCCCCACACGTGTGTGTAACAAATTTCAAAATTTCACTTGAGAGAGGCGGGATCCAACAACGCTCCTCTCTTTTGTTACAAATTTACATTTTTACCCTTCGAAAACCCTAATGTGGAATTATCGTCTGTGTTCGGGTCTACGGGAGGCTTCTATACGTTTTTAATGAGGAGACAGATCTGACCGTTACTTGCGGATTAAAGATGAAGTAATTAGGTGCGGATGAAGTGTTTTTTACATTATATTTAGCCGACACTTTTACAGCTAAGCTGAGATTAACGTTAGATTTTGAAATTTTGAATTACTACTTATTAAACCTGACTGTTTTAGAATGGTCAATGATTAATGTTAGTGGTATATATCAAATATATATAATCACAGTTAAGATCATTATCTCGACTCTAATACACCACCACAAATGTTGCTGTTCCACTCTAAGCTTTTATTGTTTTTAGGATTATGAATATTAGAGCATTACCACACAATTTTAAAATGATTAATCGGAATGTATAATCGAAATTGTTTAAAAAAAAAAAGTCATTTAAAAAAAAAACAAATTAAGCAATTATTGTTGCTTCGGATTAGAATACGTATTCTAAATTTTTAAAAGAACGTGTTTTAAAAATTTATGCATATTTTAAAGTTTTTAGAGATGTGTTCTAAATATTTAGAAGACGTATTCTGAATGTTTTAGAACATTAAAACTATACAGAATATGTGTTAATTAACCTATGTGCATTGGAGAAGAAGTATTAACCTCCATCTTGTTGCATCTAAGTTGTTGAAGAAGGTTTGACTATTCACAAAAACAATGAGCACAATAAAACTAAGGCGTTTCAAAGTATATAATAAAACTCTTTGTAAAACATTTTAGATTTTTCTACACACAATTTTTAAAAAATTGGACCTTAAAATCATTAAAGAATTACTGAAAATATGATTGGACGATATGCTTAAACATTTCTCGCATACACACAGAAACGGTATGTACATAACACATGTTAATTAGTCTTGAAATTCTCTTTCTTACCGCATTAAAATTATCATATGTTGCGAATTGAAGCAAATTAGATACATTACTTCATCTTTTTTGTTATTATGTAATTCATTACAAAATGATTTATACAACATATAACTTTTTGATTATTTTTTATCCCAAGGATAACAAATATCATACTTTCGAGTATGTGCATTAAAAGCACAAGGTCCACTCCTTCTTATAGCCCACCGGCAGTGTTTGCACTGATAGTTCTTCTTATTATCTCTGCTTTCTCTATAAATGTCGAAACGATGAGTTTCACCAGCGAATGTGAATGTACACCCCGACCTCATTCGTCCCAATATACTCACCCTTTTTTCAATTCTCTTACTCCACTCCCCTGGTCCAAGATGAAGACCGTGTAAGGTTCCAGTAGACTTACAATCAGCATGTAGCTGTAAACCACCACCAAGGTCGTTGACATAGGCTATATCTACTTGCGAAAAAATGTTCCATCCGCCCAATCCGTGCATATCTTTACCCGTTACTACACCATAAGGGTAAGAAACAGATAATGCTACTTTGAGGAGCAAAGATAGTATGGCAAATGTTATGAGTTTCTTATGACAAGCCATTGTTTCTTGTGTTTGATTTTTAATATGTCTATTGTTTCGTATTTATAGTGAATATAGCTAGTAACTGATAACATATAACACTAGCGTTTTAGCTTTAATGCGTAGGTTAGTTATGTTTCAAATAAAAGCTAACGATTTATATGAACGTTTGTTATACTTAAAGATGTCGAAAATTCGAAAACGGCGAATTCTTGATAGGTACATTAAAGGTACATTTTGTTTGGAAATGTCAATAACGTGACTTGATTTTAGAGACTACAACCAAAACCATGAAACTACAAACTATTTTCCCCTAGGCTGCAAGAAATCAAAATAAAACTCACAGAAGCAAAAACATGATGGTGCTTGACTTTTACACTCACGAATTTGCAGAATTTCTAAATTAACTTTCTGAGTTCAGTCCGATTTTATTCGGCCTAGACTTTCGGACACTGATCTCATCCTTGGACGAACCTCTGGATCCATTTCAGTGCAATTCAAAGCGACTTGAATAGCTGCAACAACTTGTTTATCCACATAACCATTGTTTAGAATCTCCTTGTCTAAAATGTCAGCCAACGGCATCTCTTCCTTCACCCAATGCCTCATAATCTGCACGAGTTCTTCGCCATTGTTTTCGGAAGAAGCATTAGGCAACCGACCAGTCAACAACTCCAGTAAGACAACCCCGAACGAATAAACATCGCACTTCTGAGATAACTTGCAACCAGAATTAGCTCGAGCCTCGGGTGCAAGGTAAGCAACCGAAGGAGCTGTGATTCTCGTAACCGTTGCAGAAGGAGTTAAAAATGTTTGGTCCAAGCTTTGCCTTTTGGTAGACACTGAAGCAGTGAGTTTTGAGTAACCAGAGACCAGACGCGTGAGACCAAAACCCGATATACGAGGCTGTAGCTCATCATCGAGCAGGATTTTTGTTGATTTCAAATTGCCATGAACATACTTTCTCGGACTGTACTCATGTATATACATCAACCCGCGAGCAGTCCCTTGCGCAATCCGTAACCTTTCAGACCAAGAGAGTGAAGGCAGAGTCCTCGAAGCTCCACCTACAAAGCAAAATCAAAAGCCATTGAGTTTCACTGATCATAAAAACAAAATCAAGAGCCTTTGCACAACCTAATAACATAGTTCTTTCCTAAATTCAACACTAATCACAAAAAGACAAGAAGAAGGATCCAAACTTATCCTCGAACCACACATGTGAATTCAGTAAGATCTCTGAAAGAGAAAAACAACAAAACGAAAAAAGCCAACGAACTAGTTACTACATCACAATCAAACAAAAGACCCACAACATCAACTTGTTCATAGAGCAGCAGACCCTAACTCCCAAATTTTGTCTCTTTATTAAACTCTACAATCCCAAAACATTCACAAAACACTATAATTACTGCATTAAGTAAACATCACTTACCATGCAAAGCAGAGTATAAGCTTCCATTACGAACATAATCAGTGATCAACAGCCTCTCATCTTGAGCATAATAATAAGCTCTTAACCTCACAATATTCGGATGATGAACCCTACCAATAGCCTCAACCTCATTCACAAAATCCTTCCTCCGCCACGTGGCGTCTCCGTCACTCAACCTCCTCACCGCAACCACGGTGGCTGCGACCGACGATATCGAAAACGTCGCCGCAGCCACCGTACCAGACCCCATCCCTGAGACTACTCTATACACAATCCCACTTCTACTCTTCCCTATAACATAAGCAGAAGCTCTCAACAAATCCTCTAGCTCTAACTCAAATCCTTCATCAATCGCTACAAATTTACCTTCCTCTCCCTGATCATGATCAATATCCTCCTCCTCCTCCTCCGGTTTACTCTTCTCCGATACCGGTTTGGATCCGGTTAAGCTCTGTCTTCGTCGAATTAGCCATACGGAGATTGAAACAGCTCCGATTACGATTGAGACACCGGAGATTAACGAGACCGTTACAGATCCGGTGATTGGTTTCTCCTTTTTGTTTACGAAGCTAGGGTTTGGTTTCCTCTTTAGGATCTCAGAACCTTCCGGTTTCGGAGCAACGACGAGGCTCGAGTTTCCATTTTCGTCTCTACACAGTTTCTGTAACGGGAAACCACAGAGAAAGTAGTTTCCGGCGAAAGCTGTTGGTCCTTGGTTTAGTAAAGACCCGATCTGAGGGATTTTTCCGGTTAAGTTGTTGTGACCGAGATCTAAGCTAACGAAAACCGGAAACCGACCGTACGAAACCGGAATCTCGCCGGAGAAGCGGTTGTACGAGAGGTTTAGTGTCCCCACCAAGCTTCCGAGTTGAGTGAGTGACTCAGGGAGTGACCCGTTGAGTGAATTGGAAGACAAGTCGAGATGAGTGAGATTTGTTAACGTTTTGATTTGGGCCGGAATTGGGCCGGAGATTGAGTTGTGTGAGAGATCGATGTAACGGAGATTGATTGCGTTGAAGAGATTGGTCGGGATGGGTTTTGTGAAGTTGTTGCGAGCGAGTTCGAGTCGTGTGAGTGAGTCGAGGAGACCGAGTTCTGATGGGATGTAACCGGAGAGACGTCTTCCGGAGAGTGTTAGGGAAGTGACTCTGTTGTTGAAGCAGGTGATTCCTTGCCAGTGACATGGTGTTGTGTCGGATTCCGACCAGGTTGACATTACACGTGTCGGGTCGGATTCTACTGCTGATTTTAATGCGAGTAGTGATAATCCATCTTGTGTTAGTGATGATGACGTGGTGGATAAGGTTATGAAGAGAAAGAAGAAGGAAGTAACAAAAACAAGAAGTAATTGCATTTTGAGATATGATNATGGTGTTGTGTCGGATTCCGACCAGGTTGACATTACACGTGTCGGGTCGGAATCTACTGCTGATTTTAATGCGAGGAGTGATAATCCATCTTGTGTTAGTGATGATGACGTGGATAAGGTTATGAAGAGAAAGAAGAAGGAAGTAACAAAAACAAGAAGTAATTGCATTTTTGAGAAAGTGATAGCAACGAGAAGTTGCAGAGAGATTTGAAGAAGACGAAGGATTGTTTTATTAAGTGATGGGTTCGGAAGTGGAAACGTGGTGTAATGTAGACATGATAAAGTTTTATTTGAATTCTTGTGAGAGGTTAATATTTTGAAAGATGTGTATTTTGAAATGTAATAATAAAATATTAATGGTGACTGTTTTGGTTAAATCCAAGGTTTGTTTTAGTCACTGAATGATGCAGGTGTGTTGTTCTTATACATGTTACATGTCTCTGTTTTTTTATTATTATTATTTAAATATGTGTCTGAGATTTTTTTTGTTGGGAAATGGAGATTAGTAGGCTTTTGTTTTTAATTGAGAATAGCGACAATAATTTGAATCTGGATTTTGTGTATTAGGAGACAGCTAAGAAGAAGAAACTAGTACTAATCTTATCTGAATTAGTGATTAAGGGCTTGACGTTTAACTAAAAGCCAGATTTAAATTCTCGAATTGCTAAAAGTCCAAGGACATGTCCAATGATATCTCTTATTTAGAATTTCTTAAATATAATATTAATATATTTTATTATTATTTTATTTTAGAATTTTTTGATGGTCTCTTAATTAGTAATGTCACCTTATTATTTTTTTTTTCCATTTTTTTATGTGTAGAATTTAACTAAAAACCCTTCATTGGAATGCCCTAAGAAAATTAGGGAGTATAGTTTTGTATACTGTTTACATTCTTTATTCAGCCTTTTAGCAGCGTCATTCCATCCACAATGGCCTTTGAACAAAACAACACTAATAATCACACTGGCCAATAATATATATTCCTTTTCAGTACCCCCACAAGCGTTGAGTAGTATCATCACGAATTTGACAATTTGTGGCACACAAAAGCTATGGTTTTTGAAATATTGAATGATTCAAATTAAAACAAAACAGTACATAAAAGGTAACATTATACTAGACATGACTATTAGATTGTGGTTGTGTCAGTAACAATAAAATCATTCACCACCTGACAAAAGTTTTCCAACACAAAGATGCATGTGAAGATCCCACTCCTGTCGTCAACACTCAACCACAACCATACCCAGAGGGCATTTCCGTATATTCATACATACCCATTCCCGTTTTGAAAACAGGAACTTTTCATGCTTTGGATAAGGTTATCTTGCTAGAGTTTGGATTTTGGAAATTGAGTTTTACTCTCGTGAATCAAGAGGGCATCGTAATGACCAAAACCATGGTATAGGACTCGTATCGGATCTTCTTTACCGTACTCTTGACCGTACTCCGCGATAGTTATTAATCCTCCAGCCTTCTCGTCCTTCATATATACCGTTATTGGCATCCTATGATCGTCAAAAGAACACACACTAGTCAATCTTCCAAATGATATACCATATGGACAGCTAGTGTTTTGTTATATTTCAATCTAGAATGTACGCGAGGAGCTGAATCATACACATTTAAGGAACAAAACATAGAGTAGAGTAAGTTAGTTACCGAAGAACATGTGAAGCCATGAATAGTTCAGGTTCACCTCCCCACACGTGTGGCTCTCGAATTTGTGTAACATATGTGTCGAAATCACCTTCTACAAACCTGATGGGAAAACATCAGAAGGAAATGTAAGAAAACGTAATTNGAAGGAAATGTAAGAAAACGTAATTTGGAGTTATAGAATACAAAGATTGGTATGATCTCAAGGCTCTTAGAAAAGCTGTAGACTAGTAGCAACAACAAGATTAATGTGATATTAAAGTTCCAGAGCGGTCCATAGCCAGCAAATGAATTTGAATCAAGTCTAAAAGCATGAAAAACATTGACAAGTAAACAGTGTACCATTCAGTTTCCTCTCTTCTTTTGATAAATTCATCAGCAACCTGTCATATACAAGATTAAACAAATGTCATTACTTGAATACGAGAGAAATCACTAACAAAACGATATGAATCACAATTCAAAAGTACTTTGATTTTTGGTTGCAGAGTGTGACAAAATAAATTTCTTAACCGGATACTTACTTTAGTACGTAATTCATCAGCTAGTTCTCGCTGAATCCTC
>OVAP01004090.1:0-15250 GCA_900406295.1 Aurinia saxatilis | reverse complement strand
AGAGACTTCAAATATCACATTTTGAAAATTTAATTCCTTCAAACTCGTCACCGCCCACAATAAACCTTCTAGTGTTGCCGCCAATATATTAGTTGTACTAGGAAAGGTAGTGCGTCCATGAAACAACGGAATTCCAGCAGTATCTCGAACAATCCACCTAACGCCACACAACCGTTTTGGGTGTACCCAAGAAATGGCTACATTACACTTAACATAGTGGGCGTCTGGTTTTAACCAACCACGGTGTCTTACAGGCGGAACATCCGTCGGAACTTGGGCATTTTTTTTTCCTTGACACTTTTCGTGCCGGGGTTTTGTGATTTCCGGAAGTAACGCGCGCAGACAAGTCCGGAGACGGGCTGCTCGCGAAACCACGGATCCAGCAGGCGCGGAATCGGCTAAGAGACCGGTCCGCCAGAGGTGATGATAGTTCGTTCTCGGGTCGTTCTGTTTTGGACAGGTATCGACAATGATCCTTCCGCAGTGTTCCAGTTAGTATGGTGTTTTAGATTTTTTTTTTTTTCATTTTTTTTAATTTGTTCTAAGAGATCAAAATTATAATCTCTTTTAGTAGTTTTTCTAATTCATTTTAAGTAATGTATTGGTTTATGATTGACTGATTATTTTGGAACTGATAGTAAAAAAAATATTTTAGTTTTGACAATATGTATACAATTAAATGCATCTGTATCTGCATATACAAAATCTTTCAACTCTTTTAAAACTAATAAAAGAGATTATAATTTGGTGAAGAACATGTGTTTTCATTTTTTTGTGTGCAAAATACCGAAATTGATTTTAGAAATTATACGAATCATTTAAATCCATTGGTGTCTATAAAATAGATTTATGTGAACAAAATTCCAAAAATGTTATTGATATAACAATGACGGCTATAGATTTAAACAAAAAAGATGAAAACAAATATACCGAAGTTGCATATAATCAGTGATATTGTAAATCAAACACCACCAAAATAAGTGATATTAAAAAAAATCAAAAAAATTATAACGATGATTTTTTTGTCTCTAAAATATAACGTTTGGAAGCGCCCTTAGTCTATTGCTTAAAGTTTTAAAGACTTCTACACCAGGTATGAGGTTCGAACTGCAGATTAAAAAGGATGCATGGGCTTGAATTTGACAAAGATCCAGAGTGATGCAGGTAGATCAAGGGATGCATGCATCGGTTTGGGCTTGACGAAAATCCAGTGATGTAGGCGGATCCATTATCCATGTTGTGGAGAGAGCTGCATGGTGGAGTTTTTTGTAACGCAGTTCATTCAAATCATTTAAAAGAAAAATAATTTGTAATATGATTAAAATTTTCAGATGAAAAAACTCATCTTAACTTAATGGACCAGACTCGGGTATTTTTGTAATTTTGATAGGAAATTTTAAACAATACCACTTTTGAAACACTCCCAAAACTACCATTTTTTATTTATTTGCAAAACTACCATCATTTACTATTTTTCATTACAAATTTGCTAGGGTTTAGGGCTTTAGGACTTCAGGTTTAGTAAAATTATAGAGTTTATGATTGACTTAGGATTTCTAGAATTTTGGATATAGGATTAAACTCTTATAAAATTATGGTTTAATTTTAATAACTATTAGGGTTTAATTGTTGGGATTTAGAGTTTATATTTTAGAGGGTTGGGATTTATTAGGGGGTGGGAAGACTTTTTGGGGTTTATGATTGTAGGGTTTAGGGTTTTTAAACCCTAAACCCTAGATTTTAAACCCTAAAATCTTATAAAACGTTATAGAATATTTTAAAATATTAAAAATGATAATTTAGATTGAAACTAATATATTTTAAAATAACAAAAAATGTATTTGTGAAAATGATATAGTAAAAGGGGTAGTTTTAAAATTTTCCATTTAGCAATTGAAGCATACTCCGCTAACTCATTCATGTCTTCGTCCTTAGATTCATGTGAGATGTTATCACCATCAGTATCCATCTCAACTCGAGGCAAAATGCAAAGACGTACAACATTCTCCCGGATTAGCTCAACCAAACTCCGAATTTGTCTATCATTTGAGACATACATAAGCGGTGTATCCAGAGGCATATGCTTCAACATATTCTCGGGTAGTGAGTAAGATAAATCCACCATCTCGGTTTCCTCATAATCTTCTAGTGCCATTTCAAGGAGCTCGCAATGAGTACAACCGTCTCTCAATACAAACATTCTCCCTTCTTTCGTCTTCTCGATATCAAAATGCCACGACATGTCTCTCATCTGGACCCATCTTCCGAAAACAACAGGAACAGTAACCATTGCCTGTCATCAAAACAAAAGCAAAACACATTACTTTCAACAAGAAAAACATATTTCAATAGACGTCTGAAGTTAAAAGCAAATTATGCAAAAATAAAAATAAAAATGTAAGGCATTAATATGACGAATAAACTTGTTAAACTCAAAGTCCCAACTCAAACAAAGATGATTGATCACTAAATCTAAAAAATATTTTACAAATCTGTTGTAAATGAGTTTTTAAATATACAGACTTCATCACGAAATCTACTACGCAGACTTTCACGATAGTCTGGACATCAATAATTAATTTAAACACACAAAAATTAATTAAAGCTAGAGTAGGAAGAATATACATGTCAAATTCATACTGATGTTAGTTAAATTTTCCTAAAATATTCAGCAAAAATCAAACCTAAAAAAAAAAAATCCCATATGATGTAAAAGCTTTTTATAAAATACAGACTTCCAGAGAAGTCTGATTTGAATATAAGAGTTAAATACCCGAGAACACAAGAAAATTAGTAATAAATAGAATATTACGAATAAAAATGTCAAAATCATACATGTCAAAGTCCTTTCAAGAATAAAAAACGCTAAAAAATATTTTGCACATATGATGTAAATGAGTTTTTAAAAGTTACAGACTTCGGCTAGAAATCTAACAGGCAGACTTCTACGTGAAGTCTAATGCGTGCATCATTTTACCTAAGAACACAAAAAATTAATTAAGGCGTTAATATGACGAATAAACGGGTAAAACTCATACAGACAAAACACAAAGATATAGGAAACAAAATTTCGAAATAATATTTTACATATATGCTGTAAATGCGTTTTAAAATATACAGACTTCAATAAAAATCCACAATGTAGACTTCTATGGTCGTCTGCGTAAAAACAAATCAATTTAAACAAACAATCATTAAAGCTAGATTATGACGAATATTGACGTGAAATTCGTACTGGTGGTAGATAAATTCCCCTATAATATTCATAAAAAATTAAACATGAAATATTGTAAACAACATTTGATTCAAAAGCTTTTTCATTATACAGACTTCTATAACAGTCTGAAACGTAGACACTAAAATCATTATTAGCTATAATTTGAATACTACGAATAAAGACACTAAAATCATACCAGAGAATCTCCAATATATACTAAAGAATCACTTTCAAGAAAATCTAAAAAATGTTTTACGCATTTGCAGGAAATGAGATTTTAAATATACAGACTTCACTGCGACATTTATAATGTATAGAAGTCTCAAGCAACCATTATTTAACCAGACTGCTAAAGAAGTCTACTATATTTTTCAGATTGAACAAGAAGTCTGCATCACTATTAGGTGCCTATTTTTGCAATTGTCGAATTATTTATGAAGTCTACTCGATAAATGCAGACTAACATAGCAGTCTGCAAATTGTAATAGGCTTCGTTGGCAGTTTACTTTTATGAGTAGACTTCTCAGGGTCAAGTTTTGCAACTGACAAAACACTTTTAGTCTGTAGCGTTGAGACTTCCATGACAGTCTGTAGAGGTCTAGTTTTGGAGTTGACCAAAACATATTATTAATTAGATAGTAGACTTCTCTGTCAGTCTAAAACTGAAGTAGACTTCGTCGGCAGTCTGAGTGGCGGCGAATGTCAACGTTTTTACCCATAGTCAACACTGCGCAGACTGCGCGGGAAGTCTGTGACATTAAGTCAAAATTTGATCAACTACAAAACTACACCCCTCGGCGTAGCAGGCTTCTCCAAATGCCTATCATACTACTCCAAAAAAAGTCTTCGACTCGGTCAATTAAAAAACTAGACCCTTTTCAAAGGAGACTTCGTTTGACGTCTGCAGGAATTTTTTTTGTTATCAAAGTAATTCCTGCAGACATCATAAGTCTACAATACATAAAGTCAATTTTAAAACTAGACCCCGTGTTGACCTCCAGACTACCAGGGAAGTCTGCTTTCACGACAATTTGTTTAACATCACGTAAATTGATCGGAAACCTACCTATGGAACGGTTTTAAGCTCCGTCGAGCTCCATGAACTTAAATGGGGAGGATTAGAAGCCAATACAACTCGTTTCGTGAGCTAAGATGGCTGCCAAGAAGAGAATTTGAGTTTTGAATATTTGGGAATGAAATTTAGAGAGGTTTTGTGTTGTATTTGTTGATGTTAATAAAGGATAATGGTTGAAGGAAGTATTGAGATGCATTTAAATGCATCAATTTCAGTTGGGAGAGAATTAATGACTTCAAATTTGGTGGTTCAAGGTGGTTGGCAAAATTAAAGGTGATGGAATTTTGGTAAATAAGTGAGGAAGATGAGGGTGGTAAGGTATTTTGAATTTCCGAAAGTAAAAAAAATAATTAAGGAAAAATGGCATTTTTGTGAATATATGAGAAATATGAGGAGAAATGAGAGAAAATGACTAATGTTGAAATAGAGAAGATAGGGATCCAAATTTGCAATTGACTTCAAATAAGGATTTTTTTTTTTTTTTTTGCAAGTCTCCTTTTATTATATATATTAACCTCAACTTTTGTAAAACTACACCTTTATTATTATTATTTTTTAAAATCATGTTACACTTATCATTCAGGTTTTACCAGTTAAAATCTAAGTTATTCAAGTAGATTCAGTAAAAAACATTATAAAAAATTCATCTATATTTTGCATTTCAGCCAAATTCACCTATAACATTTAGAACCTAGTCTTTCAAAAAAAAGAAAAAAAATTGAACCTAAGGAGGATGTATTCAACCAAGAGTTTTGAATGGTTTGATGTTTAATGTGGTTTTTGAGAGTTTGATGATTTTGATTTTAAGGAGTTTTAATAAAATCATCTCAAATTCCACATAAAACCATGTGTTTTGAGTATTTTTATTTTTAAATAAGAAACTCATCCAAAACACTCTAAAATCACTTAAAACCAAATGATTACATATTTTTAATAATACTGAATTTTATGGTATTTGTTAAAATTACTAGTCCAATAACACTAATTTTTAAAAAAACTTTTTAAAATACATGTTTCAATAACACTGAATTGATCAAATTATACAAAATCACTATAAATATATAATTCAATATACCCCCATAAATCACAAAACACAAGGCCACTTATAATAAGTTCGGATATCGAATCCTACAAGAAGAAAGTAAGTAGCTCACGAAGCGATAAGAAATCTAGTTATATAAGCAAAGCAATAAATTTTTATTTTATTTTTCTTAAGCTAAGTTATAAGAAAACACAACTAGCATATAAAGGTTTCCATTTTTTCACATGATATTGCTCTTTGCAATACACACAAGTGATTGCTCTTATATCAAACGAAAATGAGGAATTTAACGATACGAATGCTAATATATAAGTGAAATTTTGGTAAACAAAAATCTATGTTAGAGTCTTATATGTGTACTTATAAGTTCCACAAACAAGTACAAAATCCATTCAACTTGATGTTCTAAAACTAATCTTACATTTCTATGGGTTTAATATGAACCACTTACCATACTAAACTCTCTCTAAAAAATCTGAGTTTACTACTTTTCTCTCTTGAAAAGGGTGAAAAGGGTGAATCATATCAACACAGAGACCATATATTGTGTGTACCGAAATTCACACAACCAAAATTTATTTGTCTACGAAACCTTTAAGATCGACTCAAATCACTTTAAACCGAAAATAAAAGAAGAACATAATCGAAGATAGGTGCTTTTATTGATAAGAGAAGAATAGTCGAGTTACAAGCGGCTAAGAGACTCAAGCTATTCGATATGTGAAAGATGAAATATGACCTACGACTAGCAATTCTATTTATACACCTAGCTAAACCGTCTTAAGACTTAGGGCTTTTCCTTTTCGCAATGGGCCGCCTTCCGTTTACTTTTCGCAACGGGCCGCCTTCCGTTTCCTTGTCGACAGATTCCCGGACTGTTTCCATTTCTCCGATATGCTTAGATACGTCTTCCATTTCGCCGATATTCTTGTGGATAACTTCCATTCCTCCGAGATGCTCCAAGAAGTTTCATTTTTGCCGAGACACAAAGGAAAACTTCCTTTTCCGTAGCAATGTGCTCAAATCTTCTCGTATGTTGGTTTACGAAAGGTTTTGCTTGGTCCGAAAGATGGAGATCGGCTCGAAAAGGAAGTATCGGACCGCTTAGTTTGTCATGAGTGTTGTTGGATCCATGAATTGTTGTTCAATCACATGGGTTGCATGTTACAATAGTGAGAGTTAGAGATACTTCATGAATCACACCTCTGACTTGTCGTGATCGTAGGAGAATGTTGAGAGGTTGATCGATTCGCGACCCGTGCATGTTCTACGGATCGTGGTTTGCCTCGACAATGACGATAGGCAACCCGTGCATGTTATAAGGGTCGCGGATTGGCTCAACCATGACGTTAGGCGACCCGTGGACTTCGTGCGGGCCGCGGAATATCGAGGCCATGAAGAAAGGCGACCCGTAGACATCTCAAGGGTTATGGGACGTTGAAACTATCGCGAAAGGAGACCCGTGATGTCCTACGGGTCGTGGATTGCACCAGATCATGATGAAAGGCAACCCGTGACATTCCTCAGGCCGCAGATCAGTGTGGACATGTTGTTAGGCGACCCGTGGATGTTCTAGGGGTCGCGAGTTGAAGTTTCTTATGAAACTGAATCCTTGATGGTTCAATTTCATGTTCATATGATCGAAACATAAAGTTTCGTATGAAACTGAATCCCCGATGGTTTAGTTTCATGCTTGTATTATCAAAAGATCAAGTTACATCGAGAACTAAATTCTCTATGGTTCCATTTCGTGCTCATATAATCAAAAGATCAAGTTCCAAATGAAATTGAGTTCTCGGAAGCTTGCATTTGCAATAGGCGGCCTGTGGAAGCTACACGGATCACAGATCATGCCTTGCTCGACGAAAGTATTCTCGTACAAAATTTGAATCCTTGTTGTTTCAATCTCATGCTCGAATGATCAAGTTTGACGAAAAACTCGTGGATTCATCAATCAAAATGACTCTTTCGATATAGAGTTTTTCGTGTAGAATGTTGATTGGGATTTTCTCGACGAAGAATCCACTTTATGAATGTTTGTAACTTGGATCATCATCCTAGCTTTTAGCTTTTCTCCATATCCTTTCAAAGACACTTATTTTACTCTATCAATCTTCGGGAGGTGAAATACAATCCCTACATATATACATGCTATATAGAGGACAACAAATATTCATAAGATCTATTCATACAAGAGAAAAATCGAATCTACAAATATATTTTTTTTTTGTTTTTTGATATTTTTCCAAATGATAAATTGGATCTTCAAATACTCTACACACATATTCATTGCTTCTAATTTTTTTAACCTTCTTGCGTGATCCAACTCAGAAATCTTGTTTAGTTCAGCATCGCGCATTCCCAACTTAAGGTATCTTCTAACTCAACAAATGCCTCAGTTATGCAAATTTAGTACTTATCTTCATTAAAAATCCAATGCAAAATCTGTGGTTTTACTTATAGTAATTTCAAAATTGTGTGCTATAAACAAAATTTAGTTGATACATATTACACTATTTTTTTTTTTAAACAATCGAAGAATTATTGAAAACTGCGTTTTGAATAATAAAGCCTTGTGAATTTAACGATTTTAAAAATCAGAGAATTTATCCATAAAATACTCGCAAGAAAAGAATACATATATAAAAATGAAGAGTCGACAAAAAATTAAAAAATGAAGAAGATCCTTCTAGAATTAGAGATTTGAAAATCCTTCTACAGATTTTAATGATGTAAATAATGAAACCCATGTTACTATGCATTCACACTGTATCTTTTTTTATTATTATTATTATTTACACGTAGACATATTTAGCAAATATGTTTGACCAAAAAAAAAAGAAAAAAGGACATATCTAGCTAATATCTGTTAACTACAGAAAATGATTTAAAAATCCCCAATTTTTTGTGTTTAGACATAAAACACATGCACTTGAACGAAAAAAAATTCAAATCAATTTTGACTTTCCATTTTAAACCTAATTTTTATGTTGATAATGCCATTTTAATCTCGTCGTTAAATCATATCACGGATTTTAATAACGGAGGTTTGACCCGTTTTCTATTTCGTTTATACGATGCCGTTTTAGTTAAACGGAAACCATTAAATTATATGTTCAAATTCTTTAAAACCATAATTTCCCAAATCAACTTCAGTTTGGGGGTTGCTTCCTATTTCAAGCACTAGAACAAAATTCTCTTAATTGAAGACAAGGATGAGTTCCAAATCTGAGCAATCGCGCGATAAATAGTTAGTAATCGTGGAACTTACAATCGTGGATTTCCAGAAAAATGTGTGTGTAGAATCGATGTGAGGATCTACACATTGAAGATTCAAGATATTTCATGTCGACGCTTCTTTTTGTTGTTCAACGAGAAAAGAGGTTATAATTTATTATATGCTTGATCCAAATTACACTCTTTGTTCTTCATTAGAAATGTGATCCGAATTACACTTTTAAAAGTTGAACTTCAGATTGCTAGGAACATTTATTTAAATGGGTTGAGGAAGCTGTTTATGAAGAGGTTGTAGATGCTTTACCAAAACTAGAATGAGTTGCTATCAAGATTTCCGAAACAAGATCTGAGGTTGAGGAGATCAAATCTGTTATTATAGAATAAAAGGAAGAGATGAGCATTAGCAAATTGGAAATCCGAAGGTCTAAAACATTGTTGAAGTTACGTGTTGTGTTTTTTATTTGATCATAGTTATCCTTGTTGGTATGATCCTACCTATGAAAGGCAACGATGAAGGTACAAGCTAGTTATTTAAGCTAATCATGTACATGGTACAAGCTTTAAGTTGTAAGCACATTTGGTTTTAAGTTATAAGCACATTTGGTTTAGATTTTGTTTTGTTAGTATGCTTTAGTTTGTATTTGAATCATGAAGACAAATTTGTGTGTGGTCTGTGCTTGTGTCTTGTATTTGGTTTGAATCAAAGAATGATGTTAGACTTATTGTGTTTTGTATTTGGTTTGAATCAAAGAATGGATTATGTTAGTATTATTTGGTTTGTATTTGAGTCATTGAATTTGGTTTAAATCATGATGACATAATTATCTAAACATTGATTGATAATTTTAAACCTTGGTTACTTGTAACCAAAACATTGTCAAAGTGCAAAAGTGGTGTTACAAAGCTGATTAATAGAGTACGTTCTATCATACCAAACACATGGTGTTAGACATCCTAAAAATGTATCAAAGAGTGTCAAAACATGATGTTACAAAGTCGATTAATGGTATATGTTTAACGTACCAAATAGAGCAAAACATGTCTTTGAAAAACTAAAACAAAAATTGCTTCACCACTAATCCCATGCTTCTGATCCTTGACCTCATCCTTGTGATCCGTGAACTTGTGAGCTTTCATATTGTGAATCTTGAACTTGGGAGCCTTTAACATTTGAGCCATGAAATTCCTAATTAAAAAAAGGTGTGAAAACAAAATTGTGTGTGAAAGAGAGTACATGATTATCCATAATTAGGTATTTTCTTGGGCGACCTCTGTGTCTTTTTTATTGACGAACCACAATTGGATTATTACAAGTGAGATTATTATAGTCTTCTTCCTTGCAATTTGAGGCCTTTGATCATGTCATAACTCTCAAAACCCTTGTTAACTTGGTATTGTTTGATGAGGGTATTGTTTCAGTGCCTTTCTTCTTTTTTCTTATAATAGTTGCTAGGCCTTCGAGGATTACGTCTCCTTTAAGGTGGTGGTGCAATATGTAGTCTATTGGTCCTAAGCCATAACTTCATGCCTTGAACATGTCTAATACCAATACTATAGGTTTCATCCAGAAGTTCCTTGTGTAGAAGATAAAAACATAATCTCAAACATTCTGTTTCAATGCTAGTATGATACAAGTGGCATAAATACAAGGTATTCCTGTCATTTGACACTTCCTACAACAACAAGTACGTTCACATGTATCAAAAAAAAAAATCCACCACCTTCATGATCTACCTCATTCAGATTCCCGATAGCCATAAATCTTTTGCAGTCTTTAGAACCTAAATCCATCTTCTATATATCCGCATGAGCTCTCTTAATGAATATAGCTTTTCCTCTAACATATATGTGGGGGTCGGATTTCACCCCCGAAGATTGATAAACAAAAATGGTTAACTGTTTTCCAAAAAACACGGCTATGGCCCACAACTTGGATATCAATCCAAGCTACCAAGTATTATAATGATAAGTTACTCATAACCATAGATTGGTCACAGCTCACATCTTTCATAGCAAGCACACAATGGAAAGAATAAAGGATAATTAATCATTTCCGAGGTCTCACGACCCGCATGATTGGCCTTTGAATCAACCTCGCGACCTAAGCAGATGATCATGGCCCACCTGGTTTGTTCTCCAATCAACTGGACGAGCTTCATCTGATGGGCATGGCCTACAGTGAAGCTCACGAGATTGCTTCCCTGCCAAACTAGGTGAGCTTAACTGATGGTAATGGCCGACAGTGAAGCTCGCAGGGTTCTTTACTCATCGACTAGGCGAGCTTCATTTGGTGATCATGGGCCACAGTGAAGCGCACAGGATTGCTTCCTCAATCAACCAGGAAAGCTTCATGTGATGGTCATGGCACGCAAGCTCTCCTCCTCATCAAATTAGGCAAGCTTCACACAATGGTCATATTAAAGGACTCACATAGGTTATTTCGATTGTCATTACAACAAGATCTTATCCTAAAGAAAGCATTAGACCATGTTTCAGGCTTAGGGACCAGTAACGAAGCATGCACACTTGGAGAGTATATCTTAATATGATCCTAAGTGATGGATCTAGTCCCTGGAATTCTTCATGTGGATTTGTGATCAAATGATGAACAACATAGAGTGACTTGAATGGATCCGAGGGTGTTTAGACGATGTTTCGGATGCTGCAAACAGTGAGGAACTCTCGATTGAATTTGGTAACAAGGGGAATGATGAGAAACTATCAAGAGATGCGGAAAGCTATTGATCTTTCAAACGCGAGATCAAATATGGATATGACACACCAAAAAGAAATCAAGACGTATGAATATTACACTCCATACAGATCAAACAAAGAGAGAAAGTTTAAGAATAAAATGTTTGATGAGTATTCTCAAAGAGATTACATAATATAAATAAGAGGAGAACAAGGCTTGGAACACAGTCACAAGGTTATCCATGAAAATGTATCAAAACTCTAAAGATAGAGATAAAGTACATTCTACTTTTTTGACCCAAAAATGACTCTTAGCATTCTGATTTTCGTCACTCTTCTTAGCCATGAAATTAAAGATTTGTTTTGGCCTCTTCTTGGACTTATAATGGGCATAAAACGGGTTGGACTTGATGGCTAACACCGTGGAAGGTTTTTTGAAGATTCTGGCCCGATTTTGATCATGAAATAGGTGATTTGGATGTGAATCATTTGCCTCATTAATTTTTTTTTTTTTTTTGGAAATTTCATTGGGACAAAACCAAAGATAAGGGAAAAAGAATACAAATGAGACACATGCCTATTTTTTAATCATGTATCAAAACAAAACCAATAATGTTAAGATGACATTTTTTCCATAATTCCCCCAGGTATAAGTTGCTTCTTAGTTTCATACTCTTTATCCCTCAAGCTATCCTCTGGTTTGTGCTGCCCCATTATCACATCATTATCTCCCACGTGAGAAAGATTTGACCTAAAATCTTATTCATCTACAACGGAAAGCACATTATTAGTAATATTGAAACCATAACTCTCTTTGTTTTTACCTTACAGATTGAGTTAATAGTATTATTATTGATCCTTTTTATTATCTTGAAAGGACTAGCAGTCCATGGCATTAGCTCTGATTTGTATGTTTCATCGGATGGTTCTTCTTTGGAGTATGAAGTTGATGATGTTTAGATTTTTATCCCTTTCCTAATCAGGTGCTTAAAATCTTTTGTCTTCCTCTCTCATTTAAGTCCTTCTCGTGCGCTTCTTGAAGACACATAACGGGGAGAGAGAGAGAGAGAGAGAGAGAGAGAGAGAGAGAGAGAGAGAGAGAGAGAGAGAATTGATAAGATTGATATTTATGGAATAAAAAATGTGTGTTGGTGGCTAGAAACATGAATGGTGTTGAGATCAGATATGGTTAGGTTTTAGTTTAAGATATGGAGAAGGTTAAAGATTCAATGAAATAGGAAGCGTTGGATCTGCTCTGCGACGGTGCAGATCTACTACGAACGCCGATGATTTCTTGATTCTTAATTAAATCTGAATACTTGTTGGGTTCTTTGTGCTGAGATTCGATTGACGTGCCCATGCTTTAGTGGAGTCATCGTGGATGGGTCCGAGCAGGTGTGTACTCTCTGGTTTCCATCGACGACACCCTCTTTTTGCTCCGGTTTAGACCGTCTTCCTTAGTTCTGTTATGTTTCGGTGTTCCTCTTTAGGGATTTATAATTAGTATTTTGCCTCCCTATTTCTGATTCAAGTAATCTTGATCTCCAAAACTTGTATCAGTTCTTTAGTTTTAGGTTGTTGGGTCCTTCTCCTATTTGTGGCTACAATAGATTGATAGCTTCTTATCGAGTTGGTGGCATGTATCGATCCCTTTAATCTCTTATAGTGATTAATCTGGCTATTTAAATTGTTTTCCCAATACAACAATTCACCACTGACAGAATTCAAGGAGGCAACTCTTCTACGGTTTGGCTTACCAGTTTGTATTAATTAGACTCGTACTCTTGCAGTTTGTACTTGTGTGTGTAATTTTAGCTTTCTTTTGGCTCCTTTAATTGGGCACTTGGCTCTCTAATATAGCGTTCTTGACTGTTCTTGTACGGTCACTACAAGATTTAATGTTACTTGTTAGATGAAAAAAAAGGAATAAAAATGTGTGTGCAAAGATTGTTTGGTAATTATAGAGTATTTTGGTTAGCCAAAATTTGTGGTTATAAATTATTCTGGCTAGTTTTCTCATAGTGGGTTCTTTTTTAATTTACTACCTAATTCACTCTTACCTAGTTGTGATTTTTTTTTTATGACTGAATTTGCCAATTACCAAAGATTCTAAAAATAATTAAGGAATCAACAAACTTTAAACACATTTTATAAAACTAGAGACATGTAAAAAAATTAATACAAAATAGGATTAATCCATTTAAATGTATTCCTGACAATCTGCATCTCTCTGCACACTCTGTAACATTGTATGCCGTCTCGATATATGTATATTATCATATTTTATCATACTTAATAAATATAATATAATATTTTTTTATCCTAAGTGACTAAAATTAAATATACAATATCACGTAGTCATCCCTCTAGTACGGGTCAGAAGCTAAATATTTTCGGGCGCGGAACAATTCTCCGTTTTCTCCTAATCAAAACGAGATCCAATGAAAAATGATAGAATTTCTTTTAGGCTTCTTAAAAACTCTTTGAAATATTTTAAAAAATTTGAAAATCAGTTTAGTAATGTTTACTTGCAAAATACATATAATAAACACTAAAAAGTGGTTAACTAACACCTTTTCTTGCCGGCCTTTTTTTCTCCCAACCCTCATTCTTCTTCGATAAAATCTAGATCTCCTTTTTGTTTGTGACCGGTATTGATGCGTCGACGTCGGTCACAGCCTTTGTCTTTCTTTGTAGTCTTTTTTTTTTTCTTTCTCTTTAGTGTTCCCATGTTGTTTCTTTTTTTTGCACCTCTCATGAAACCAAGGAGAATTAGGGTGGGATTTGTGTAAGGTCTCAGATCTAGTCTAAGGGGAGGTCATAACAGGGATTGAGATGTCGGATCTGCTGTTTTAACGGGTGGGTTTGTCGACAAGCGTTTCAGTTTCCGTAGATCTACATATAGACAAGATACGGTTTCGGCTTCTTCGTCGATGACGAGTTTGTCTTGACTTAACAGTGAGGCAGTTATTAGCCCTGGACTTTCACTTACTTCCAATTCTCTTAGTAACTCACCTCGGTTGCGTTTCTGTTTTGGTGTTTTCCCTCTTTGGTTGGTTTGGGGTGTTTGTTTATGTTATTCGCTTGTCTAGTTTTTGTTCTCCCTGGTGTAGTGACTCGACTGTTTTAAAACCTTACGTGTGAAGCTTGGAGAAACCCCCCTTGTGTCATGTTTTTTTGGAGTATTGGTCTGGTCAAGTCCCAAGTTATCAGATGTGGAGTTTGGTGAGGATTGTGTTGAGTACTTTCGTTAGCTGCCGCCTTGTGGCTGATTGGTTTTCTCTTGACACCTTGTAGCTGAAGAATTTGTTATCCTTAATCAACCTTTATCTTTAGTCCTTCCTATCCGCTTTAGTTTCAATAAGTCTTTCTCTTGTTGGTCCCACAAATATGCTGAATCCTCAGTGGCATGTCCTTGTTTGGTAAAAACAATATAAAGAGGTGTCACTACAAGAAAACAGGCAAATTGTGACTACAATTTGCGACCAAAAGACTGGTCGCAAAAATGTCCGACTACTATGAAACCGAATTGCGACTGTTTTACTACGAAATATTACTGGTCGCAAAATGGTTGGATATTTCCGACCAAATTAAACAGTTGGAAATCGGTCGTAACTTTGCAACTAGAAAGCGACGGTAATGAAACCAAATTTCGCCGTCGCAAAATGGTGGGAAAATTTTGGATTTTGCGACCGTTTTAAGACTATCTGTGTGATGATNCGCAAAATATGGCTATATATAGCAAACGATCAATTTCAGTGAGGAAACACAAAAGCATATAGCAAAGATACATATATATTTTCGGGTTTGGGGAAAAAAAAGAGGGTTTTAGGTTGGAAACATGGTGGATAATTACAATCATTGGAATTCATCAAGATCATGGATGTACAATAGGATCGATCCACACACAAATACATTATCACAAGATTTTGTAACTCGGCGTTGAAGGGTTTGTGGAGTTCGCTAATAACCAGCCATTTGCAAT